>LKNJ01002315.1:0-52075 GCA_002120245.1 Maccullochella peelii | reverse complement strand
TTCCTCCATTGTTGATACAGTGTAGTGTAGGAGGCCGACTAATATTTAGATCAGCTTTGTCGGTGGTTTTCATGAGAACTGGAGCCCACGCATTATCATGGTGAAGAAAAAAAGCACAAATGTCACTTTGAAGTTGTGTGAAAGTACCGCAGCATGTTCCCCTGAGCCCACACAACAAGGAAGAGACATGAGGAACTCTTCATGTAGCATTCCAGGTTTATAGGAACAACGGCTTGTCAAAAAACATCCTGTTAGAGATACACATCATTGCAGCTTTCAGCTGGTGTTAACTGCCAGAACATACAGATAATTGGTGCCAATGTTCTTCATGCTAGATACAAGTTTTTAATTTTTTCTATCTTTTTAGTATGGTCAACGTTAATATGCAAATATAGTAAAGTTAAATGTTTGTGGAGGGGTATTTCAGATATTGAGTTAATTGTAATTTTCTTGTATCGGTTGAAAAGGGTACAGTAGCCTACAGGTGTGTGTCTTGCTCATGCCCAGGACAAGATGATCTCCAAAGGCCCCCCGACAAATAATTCCAGCAGATTATTTAAAGGGCTAGAAGGCCCTTTTGGGGAACTGCTTTTCGTTTTGTTTTCTCCATGCTTCATCTGTATGTGCGTGATGCAGACGAAGTCAAGAGAATAGTGTTCTATACTCCCAGGCCACGTGAAGGCAGCATGCGGTAATTTACAGAACCGGTTATTTACGTAGACTGCAGGAAGTTTTTCGTTAATCAACAACGCGTCGGTTATGCTCTCTCGTTGAGTTTTGGCTTTAGTTTAGACTGCAGCAGGATGAAAATGTCCGAACGCAGATACTTTGTCGACTGGAACTGACGGTGTGGCAGTATACTTCCTTAAAATGATATTTTATCGAGCACTTTTGGTGTTAACGTGTGTGTCGCTGTCGGCCGCGGTGAGGACCTTAACATGGCCTCCTGCCAACTGCTCTGTACAGGTAAGCTAGCGCCGCCTGACACGGCTCTCCAGGGGACAGTAAAGGGAAGTATTTTAGCTTCCAGACATTCACCTCGACAATTGATATCGTGTCTGTAGGCCTTAAGGAAACTGTAGAAGGGCTTGTCCAACCCAACAAATAATTCTTATTATCTTTTACGTACAGCTTATGTGAAGTTAGTGTCAATGGCTCAAAAACATGTTTGTTTCTGTAACAGTTCAAGTGGTTAATTTTTGGTCAATATTGACTGTACAAAACACATTTTAAACTGTCCTCAGGGTTCGTACAAAGTCTTGAAAGTTTGGGAAATGCTTAGTTTTAAGCGTTATGTTTTCAAGGTTAGGAATATGCTTGAATTTGAATATAGGCTACTCCTTGAGGAATGCTTGATTTTCAACATAATCTGGTGTTTCATCTCCACAATCACTCATGGAAACCAAAACTCTTTTAACATTTGAAATGAAACGATCCCGTCGACATTATTGCTGCCTCCTATTTAGATGTGATGATAAAGGCTTCGAGAGTCTGGAGAGTTTTGGTTGGTTGCTTGAATTTTACTCTTAAAAAGCTGTACGAACCCTGCGTTGTTAATTCACTAATTTATTAATGAATTATTGTTCATTTCTCTAATATAGGCTTAAATGTCGGCTACAATGTCTTGTCATTTAGACTTTGATTGGATCTTTTTCTGTCTTAACAACATGTGAACGTTTCTCGTTGAAACGAAATCATTTTGTACAACAATATGTCATCATAACATGACAGTGTCCTGTATGTATCCTGTTTTTGCGTGATGTAAGTCACAGGCACCTTGGGTACACACAGTGGTGGTGATTGGAACAAAACAGGGCCGCTACACACTTGTGGATGTTGATTTTAATGTTTAATGATATTTTTTAAGGTGTTTTTGCTGTTCTGTAAAGCACTTTGTGTAATTGGTGAAAAGTTGGCAAATCAGTAAAGTTTATATTTGTAAGACTGATAATACTACAACTCATTTCTAATCTTTCCTTTTTTTCTTTTGTTCCTGCCACAGGGTTTGAGGTGTACAGTCACCACAAGTGAGGCAATTTTACTCTTCTTAATTCTTCTTAATAGTATTGTCATGTCCTTGTTGCTCAAATTATTTGAGCGCACGCTGAGGAAAGCAGAGTGCCTAACACTCCCAGATTGCAGGTTTTGATTCTATAGAGTGAATAATAATATTCTTAGACACATTTAGACACATCACCTGAATTTTTATCTTCCAAAAGTCCAAAAATTCAGTGTTACACCCCAAACTAACTCAGCGTTGGGGAACTGTTGAATACTTTAAATTAAGAAATAAATCCACAAACAAACAAATAAAGACGTGGTGGTGTAAATGCATGAATTGATAGAATGTGCATGGAAAAGTCAGACGTGGCGTCAGGTTTCCCAGCTGTCTGAAATTCAGTGTGTGTGTATGTCTGTGTGCAGGTAACTGTATGGACAGGAAATGGCTGGATGTTCAGCAGTACACTCCCAGCAGTCCAGATGAGCTACAGGTGTCTGTGGACACCAGGCAGGATGGGACAGGACACCTGCAGCCTGTGCTGGTCGCTAACTGGAGGCTAAAGGATGATGGTGAGTCAGTCTGCTGTCCTGTGCAAAGAAATGCTGTCTCAGGTATTACATTAAAATGATGCAAGGCATGCAACAAAAATGACATTTATTCATATCATTCAGATGATGACTTTAGTTTAGCTTCACTTGATGTGATGTAGTGAAGACAGGAAGGAGCAGTGAGACAGGAAGTGACCTCTGCTGTGTTTCTCCTCAGGCAGTATTGGTTACCTGAAAGCCACTGAGATTCATGTTCTGGTGCTGTCCACCAACCAGAACCTGTGTGTTCGATATTCTTTCAAAGACAAACTCCCAATGAGAAGTCCATCAGGGGAAAAGGTGGGTGGCTCACAACAACTTAGATATTACGCTTATAGTGACATTTTCAAATGTCATGTCCATTCTAATGTAATATTCTTTATGTTTAGACATCCAGGTAGCACATATTTCATATTATTGTATGTTTTTTCAGATCAGATTACTCAGAACTTCCTTGTTTTTTCTGAATATGTCCCTCTGGTATTATTATACACACTTTACCATCCAGGTTTACCATAATTCCAGTTTTTTGTGTCCCACATGAACGTCTGTTGTGTTCTGTATGACTTGCAGCATTTCTGTGTCTGTTTTTGCAGCTCATTTCTTTTTGCCATGTATTATGTTGTTAAATTGGTGAATGTGTTTCTTAATTTTCTTGTGTTTTACTTATTTGCTTATTTAATGAGAGCATTACTGGACCTGATAAAGGTCACGGTTTTTTCATTCAGCAGTAATTAGCTAGCGTGTGCCTTTTCTGTGGCAACAGCTACAACAGGATGTTGATAAGAGATGGAACTTGTTTACAGAATGAAACGGTTTATATGGTTGCAAAGCAAAGGAAAGCTGAGATGCAGACTGTTGCTACTTAATACAGACCTGTTCAATTCTCAAGCATGCTTTCCCTAAACTGGATTGATCTTGTTGGTAATGTGCGGCTGTATTATAACAGAAAATATAAATATCAGATTAGACTGAAGCAGATACTCAGTATTAAATGCCGCATATCAGGATCAGAGAGAAAACATTTGATTTGGACAGCCGTTGCATATCTTTAAGTAAATTCCAGCAGCGCTGTTGTATGTGGTAACAGTTTGTAATTGGTCGTCAAACAGTCATCAAAGTTTAATTCCCTGACAGACAATATTATTTTGTGTTTTCAGTGGTTGTTCTCAAGTAATACACTGGTGTTGGACCCTGGTCAGAGCTACCGGGTCTCTGTCTTCAACATCCCCAAACCAGAGTGGGGCCACAGCAGCTACGACGTCAGCGCTGACGTCATCGTTCCTGGTGAGTTGAAGTCAAAAACCATCATTTGGTTGGTTGTTCTGTACATGCTCCTGTCACTGTTTGGTTGAAGTTATGAATGAGTGCACTTTTATTTTATTAAATGTGTTTCCACATTTGGGTTCAATGTTCAGTCATTTCTTTCTCACTCCAGTTTAGCCTTCTTATTTATTTATATATATATATATACACACACACTGAAATATGAAGTATCTGAAACTGTCACCATAGAATGTTTAGAAATCGTAGGCAGCATACGTCTGACATCTGCAACCAAGAGTACAGGGTGAGATTATTCATACAACTAATTTTCATAAACTTCAATTTCATAAACTCAACTATGTTTTAGGTGAAATAAACAAACTAGGGGATTTTGTGTGTGTGATCATCTTAACTCATTTGAATCCTCTGATTCTGGTTTTACCCAGATTGTCAAGCTCCCAAAATGCAGATGACCCAGTTTTGCATAGAGCGAGGTGAGTCCTTGATATTCTAAAGTCCAGTAAGAGTGAGTAAATCATAGAAACCATTTCTAACATGTTGTCTTCTTGCTGTACTGCAGGAAGTCTGTGGCAGCCTAACATTAGTGTGGCTCAGATCACTGCAGTCAGTGGAAGATCTGACCTGACTGTCAGCTTCAGTCCTGACAGACTCTGTGACGAGTACATAGTTCTTGTTACCTGCTCCACTATCCGACATGTAGACCGTACATACACGGTAAGGTCACATCATGCTTGACATTCAAATGCTAATTGTGCAGTAGGCTGTCTCACACAGAGGATGAATGCAATTTCCTTTTCAGTGATTTGACCCAGAACATTACTGTAGGTGCTCATTACAGCATCCTGTGTTTTGTACCTTAGCCTAGTTTTTACCCCAGTTTTTTCTTTATTTCAGTACAGGAAACTGTGTGCCCTTCCTCTCTGTGCAGTATTTTTCTGCTGATTGTAGAAAAGGCTGCTCATTATATTTGCAAACCACTTGGATGTATGTATCTCCACAGTCAAAGATACATTTTAGGGCTTGCATATCATATCGTTCTGCACGGTGTCCAAGTTGCAGAGTGTGTTCGAGTGCATTCATACTAGATGTTCTGAGGAGTTTATTTGAACTTCAGTGCATTCCCTCCTCTAGTTTGGTTTAATTTGACACTAAATAAGAACACTGACACCTGAAAATGTAGCTCTGTCTCCTCACAGAGAGCTGAGTTGCAGTTCATCAGAAGTGAGATGTCAGCATCTCCCTCTATCTTTTCTTGGGACTACTGTCTACCTACTGTATAGACTATATTCATATGCTATTTCAACTGTCTTTACAAGGAGCTACCTAAATTATTAGAAAAGTCAGAATAAGGGTGAACAGAGTTATTACCCACTGGGTAAGCTTGCTACACTCCAGGTTCTTGTGGGGATCTATGGTCTAAGTGTGATACCAAGGAGTGGTGTACCTGTGTGCCTTGTCCCAGAAAATCGGGGATGGTCATTATGGTCATTTTGAAAGCTGTAGTTAGTGGTGCTCTTGAATTGTATTGTGTCATACTGAGAGGTTACATTATGTAGTCTACTCTCAATGAAGCACATGGGGTGGTGGGATTTATTTGAGGGTTGTTGTTGTTTTATACTGCATTAGTCTGCATTAGTGTACTTAATAAAGTGTCAAATTAAAGGGAAAATGCAAAGTAAGTTGCAACAGATGTTCACGCACAAGGTGCACATCTGTAACAGGAAAACAATTATTTTGCAGGCATGTAGAAATTTTACATAAATCCCACTCACTATTTTCAGATTTTCTTAAACAGAAAGGTGTTCATGTTCAAGTGTAATTACAGTCAAAAAATGTAATTATTTGAATTGATAATTGTCTTGATAAGTCTTCTTATGGCGTCTTCTTTCTGTTCAAAAACTCTCTTCTCCAGGCTAATAATATGACCCTGAATGTAACATTCAGCCTTGATAAATGGCCTAGGTCCTGCTGCCAGTTTGATGCTGAGGTAAATCTTTTCAGATCTATTCTGCTGAGTGATGTTTGTGTATTACTAAACTCCTTTTACCAGCTGACAATGCCTCTGCATTTTCTGTCACATTTGTCCTTCATGTAAGCGTTAGCATGACTCTGTTCTTCACTGCAGATCAAACCTATTTTCCCAAAATGTGGCCAGGACTGTGCCCGTCGAAGGAGGACTCTGGATATTTGTCGTGGTATGTTGGCAGATATGGAATATCAATATTATGGCTAGGTAGGAGAGTGACTGGATGCTCTGTCTAGTGATTACGGTACAAAGCCCCTTAGCCTCACATTATGGTCAAGTTTGGCACCAATCATAAGGTTGGCGGTTTTGATTCCCACATTTTCTTGTCCACATGTCGAAGTGTCATTGAACCCCAAATTCCTCCCTGTGTGTGTATGTGGGGGAATAAAATGTAAGTCACTTTGGACAAAAGCATGTGCCAAATTAATGTAATGTAAAGTCTCTGGGAATCAAAATTCTTTATGTCCACGAAACAGTTAAAAGACCTAGCTAGCTAACTATACTATCTGGTCAGCTATCACGTTTGGAAATACAGTAGACTGTATGCAGTAGCTGGTGTATTAGTGGCTAGTATGGTGGCCCTGAGAGCTCAACACACTGCATCCTAAGAAATCACATGAAATAGACGAAACAAAGCAGATGAAGAAAATATCATCTCCACATGTGCTGCGTTTATAAAGAAAAAGCACAGCCAAACAAGTAGCAAAAGACCAGTGATATGAAGCACCTTAATATAAGGCTCACTAAGATTATTTTAGCACCTTATGTCTACCAGAGAGGACAAACTCAATATTCAGTCTATCTCAGAGTCCCTTCTCAAGCTAAGTTACTGTAGTTAGCTAAGGCACCTGCAAACATAATACTGCATAGCTTTCTGATTTATCCACATTACATTACAAGTTGCATACTGTCAAAATGCTTTAGCTTAACTTACAGCAATATAGTTAGCCTAAAACTGACATTTGGATATTTGACTTAAGCTACCAGTGACAAAATGCTTGCTGCACACATACGTAGGCATACTGAGTGTCAGGATCCCACAGTGTTCCCATTCTTCCTGCTGATGCCTCATATCTGTATCCACCGTTGTCATCTTTTTTTTCTGTAGTATTTTGTTTATTGCTTTCTATTTCCCCCCCACCAGTATGACAACAGGGACAATAACGTACTACACAACAGTTTCAAGCCCACTGACTCATGATCCATCACTCACTTGTCTCACTGTCTTCTTTCCCAAAATATGTGTTTCCTCAATTCCTTTTTCTCTGCACCTCTACCTTGTACTTTGAATGTGACGGACTACAATACAAGTGAGAGAAATGAGGAAATAATTAGGGGAATTGGATCAACTAAACAAGCTGACAATGTCCTCCCTCAGCTGGAGCTAAATGCTAACATGCTCACAATGACAATGTTAACATGCTGATATTAAGCAGGTATAATGTTAACCAATGTTTACATTCACCATGATCAAGATCAGGTTCCATATCTTTCTATGTGCTCTAAGGCAGAATTAATCTCAAACAAGTACACTGTTTAACCAACATGAGCCCCCAGCAGTGAGCATACATCAAGTCAGGGTTTTTACAGTTATAATTGCATGCATTATTATTACTTATTTTGCATATATACACTATCAAGGTGAGGTATTTTTGTAGTTTGGGGATTGTGTACACACACCAGTTTTTATCAAGATATAAATCATAATTTTATGTTGTTTCTAATTTATATATTGGGCTAGATTTGGGCTAAATGTGGAAACGGATGTCCATGATGGGCCTTAGACCAAATCAGCCAGACTAAATGTAACCATATTGTCTATGTCCATTTTGTGCTAAATGACCGCCACGGCTGGCCAACCTAATTTGGCAAAATAAACTATTTCAGTGGATAAGTTAAAATTTTGTCCTGCTGGTGGCGCTAGAGGAAAGGTCGGGATCAACAAAGCCATTTGGATTTAGCCATGGGACCATAAACGTCATAGTACGTTTTTACTCTGTAAAAACAGCAGCACGGCTAATCAATGAACTGTGTTCTGATTTCCACAGTAAAGCCAACACATGCCCCCGATGTCCCTCAGTACACATTAGTCGCCCTGGGAGTGGTGTTTATGTGTGTAGTGATGGCAGTTATTACGTATGTCCTCTGCAGGAAGCCAGGTTAGTTACATATACAATACGTTTTCAGTTTTATTATGTTGAGTTCTAATTTCAAAATTCATCTTATTCATTAAGAAACACTGGTTTGAAATTACTCTTAATTTTTTGATGCCATTTTATCGGTGCTCTTGTGCACTTTCAGGCAAAAGAGCAGCACCTGGGGGAGGTGAGAAATTGCGGCAGCAGCAGCAGCAGCAGCTTAAACAACTTCCCAAAGTGCTTGTCATCTACTCCCAGGACCACCACCTCTACAGGGACATAGTGCTAAAGCTCTGTGCCTTCCTCCAGGCCAAGTGTGGCACAAAGGTGCTGGTGGACCTGTTAGACTCCACCTCGGTAGGCATGGTGGGTCGCATTCGTTGGCTTGAGTGGCAACGGCAACAGCTTAAAAATCCTTCTGACAAAATCCTGGTGCTGTGCTCACGAGGCGTCCAGGCAAAGTGGAGGGCCATGTGCGGTGAAGGTCGGGTGACACTGAGGGAAGACCTTGTCTCCCCTACTGATGACATGCTCACTCCCTTTCTCAACCTCTTCCTACCAGACATGCACCAGGCAGGCAAGCTGGGCAAGTACATGGTTGCTTACTTCGATGTCATCAGCAGCCAACAAGACATCCCATCAGTTTTTGACATTGCAGTCAAATACAAGCTGATGAAGCATTTCGAAGAACTGTACTTCCGCATCCTAGACATTGAGAAGTATCAGCCAGGTCAGGTCAACCACATCGAGGGCATCGGTGGGGACGAATATTTCAACTGTCCCTCAGGTAGAGCCCTGAAGAATGCCATCGAAACCTTCCAGGCCTACCAGTTGGAAAATCCTGATTGGTTTGAGAAGGAGTGTGTGGACAGTGAGGAGGAGGTCATGACTGAGGCTAACCTGCTCATTGACCAGCTGATGATCCCTCCAGTCCTAGAATGTGTTCCTGTAATCAGAGATGGGCCTCCTATCTGCATTCAAGAGGTAGAAGTCAATGAAAGTGACAACAGTCTTCATGTCCTTACACCTGAACCGAACACAGAGTGCAAGCTGTCGTCAGTGGCAGAACTTAGACCAGTAGTGAGCCCTGAGTGCAAACATCAGTATCTGTCAAATCTGGATGAAGTCTTGACAGATCACCTGTATCCTCACAGCCCCAGTCCAGAATCTGTCAACATAGTTAAGCCTGTTATGAACAAGCCACCACCACCAAGACAGAACTGGCTCTCCCTCCAGGAAGAACCTTTCCGTCAAATTCCTACTGAGGATGAGGAAGAGGTTTCCCTACTACCTATGATCCAATTCTCCGCTCATTCAGACCAGATAAGCTCAATCCTACAGAACTCCCTGGACTCAAACCCTCCAGAATCCTCATGGATGCAGAGTGAATATTTCCCTCCATCCGAAATCAGCCACTCTCAGCCCGTGGAGATGGATGAGGACGAGGTTCCGGAGCCCAGAGGAATTGGTCCGAGCAGTGGATCTGATCAAGGCTACATCTCCAAAATGTCCTCCCAGCATGAACCCCCTTTCAAAGAAGATCCACTGGCGGCTCTGAGAGCACTACAGGAGGAGCTGTTTCAGAACAATCTGTGATACTCTGACAGGGGCCCTGAAGGAAACTGATGCTCACAGTCCAAAGTCCACCCCCAACAATACGTACTGAACTTTCACTGACTTTAACCAACATCACCTGCATGATCACGACAAGTGCCTGAATGTAGGAGGGTGTAAGAGGTCCAAACACTGTATGAGGAATTGGACAACACTCTTGTGAAATCATTTTAGCTGGACAGAGGTATTTCTGTGGCCAGTAAAGTGTGGGGCTTATATGTTGCATATCCAATGTTTGTTGATGACTTTCCAAATATAACAACGCTTATATATAAGGGTTGTTATATTATGATACGAAGACAAATCAACATGAACAGAACAAAGAAGTAGACACAGTGACAAATTTGTTTGTCAATTTTTGCAGTTCAATTTGTTGTATTCAGTCAAAAAGGGTTGTTTTAATGGATGTTGCACCTGAACTGAAATCTATACTGAGCCGTAAGGCAACACCTGCATTCTTACACAATTTTGAGGCCCCATCTTGTAGAAGGGCCCTGAGAAAATGTAGTTAAAATCTAGTTTCATAGCTTTTATTATTTCAATGATAGTGTGCTTACATTGTACATCTTAATAAATACCTTTGTTCTTAATCAAGTTACCACTAATACATACACAATACACAGAGAATGGGAGAAACAGAGGGGTCATTAGAGGCCTACAGTTGATTTTTACCCAGGGCCCACTACTGGGTTAATCTGGCCCTGGGTAGCAGCCAACCTGTATGATTGTTTAACATTGTTCTATAATGTATCTAGAAAGAAGCCCAAACTCTTAGGTTCTGAGAGACTGAAGTTTACTGTTAAACTTCATTGAAGGAAATATTTCGAGGTGATGTGTTGTGTTATACATCTGGCCTTTTATCCATGGGGAAAAAGGGGGGAAAGCTCCACCAAACAGTAAAAGTATTCCAGGAATGAGGGTATATCACAAATAACCTTTTTATCAGTGTGTACATGTAAGGATTACATTTTCTTTGACAATGATGGTCTTCTATAAATAATGGTTGTCTAACTGCACTTATCTTTGTTTCTGGTCAGTCGTTTTCCTCTGTTATGAAACAATCCATAATAAATGATGTATGTACAGCATTTTCCTCTGTTTTATTTCAGGTTTCAACTACATAATACTCTTACATCTACAGTACATAGATTGGATTATATCAGTACAGATATACACCACACAACTTAACAGTACAGGTAGAATCCTATCAGTAAACAACAGTAATGTTCTTTCCCTGTAAACAAGTTTGAAGAAAAGGAAAGCCCATATGATATAAGACAGGGGAGTGTTCAAATTGCACACATTATTGTGTTTTTCATTGCCCATAGGCTAAAGAAGAAAAAAAACATTTGAATATGTGTAGCGTGGTTGGCTCCTTTTGAATATCCATGTCCATGAAAGCCTTTGGTAGTTTCAGTGTTCAGTGTACACTGCACTGTGCTTGTTCATGCAAGTTAAAGGTCCACTATACTTCAGATTAAAGTTTAATGTAAACAAATGGTCCTGCTTGTGATTAAACTGTGTGGTAAGCTTCATGTGCAAATCCAAATCAAGATTGTGAGAGCCTTTCCAACAGCATAGGATACATAGTTTACTGGCGCAAGGAAATAATACAAAATAGTATAAAATACAGTTTAAATACTTTGGCAAGACATGATAAGCACTAAACAAACAGAAGCCGTTCTCATTGCAATATGAGAAACAAAGCGGAGAGAACCACTGAAGCAGTCAACATGTCATATAGTGTGTATAGAAGCAGCTGTATGACCTGCAATCCTCCAGAGAGCTCAAACATCAGGGTCAACTTCACAACAGCACGCTGGTGTCTGCAGAGTGAATAAACAATTCGATCAAAGACATTTGAACGATTTATTGATCCAAGATTCGATTTAATTTTTGAGAGGGAAGTTCATTCTGGACTCGTGAATAGTATTTAACAATAATGTCAGGATCCACTTATTCACTTTACAACTTTTCAACCACATCTCATGGTCTACATTAGCAGATAGAGTCTGACAAAACTGAGGAAGACGGCGTAAGTGTGCATGACATCATCATGACATCACATGTGACCACAGCTGTGGGGAACACTACATCAGTGAAACAACAAGGACCCTGGACAAGAGACTAAATGAACACCAGAAACAGACATCAGCTGTCTGCGAAAAACCAGACCAAAACCACTCACAGCATCCACTGGGAAGAGGTCAAAGGTCATCGACCAGGAGTCTGTGGAAGGCCAGAGAAAGATCACGGAGGACATTCACATCTGACACCAGAGACTACATCTTTGAACACAGATGGGTTACCATCTCCCCCCATATACAACCACCTGTCATGTGACCAGAGATCCACACTTAGGTCAGATGATGACACCTGAGCAAACTATCCGCTGAGGAAAACATGAGATGTGGTTGAAAGCTCTGGAAAAGCAAGGTTGGCCTTGAGATTATTTTGTCAAACAATTTAGCTATTATCTATTTTATTGTTGTGAATAATAATGATCATTATTAGTTATTATTTTGAATAAACAATCCATTACCTTGCCTACAGCTGAACTGACTGAACGTAAATCTCGCCACTTTACCCACAATGCTCCAATCAAAGCGGACCTACAGGTGGCAGCCTGCATAACCTCAGACAGCTTTCTGGAGTCTGTAGACCCAGCCAGGTCTATGTAACAACGTGATTAGTAGTTTGATAACTGAAAAGTGTGGTCAGGTGGACAAGAAGAGACACAATAGTGGCACCCTGGCCAGTATGGTGATGGCTGACAGCTGCAGGTCAGAGTTCTCGGGGGGTAAGTGGACAGATTTATAAATGGTCAGTTCAGCTGCACAAGATGCAACGTATGCAACAAGACTTAGGATTGTTTATTAGCATTGGACAGTCACCTCCCCCTGTTATCTGCTTATCCTTGTACAGAAGTAGCCAATAGCTGAAAATCTCAGGGTTATCAGACTTTCCATTATTATAAATTCATTGTCTTTTTAGGACTCTTGTGGGTTGAAATTTAAATTTTCCCTGCATGGAGTTAATTTTAAGCCCCCTAACAGCTCAAGGTTCCTTTCAACAAAACTTTCCACATTAGGGTGTAAGCATGGACTGAAAGCTCTTTAGATCCAATCTCAATTTAAAATGTGAATTAAACCCAGATGGAATCCAATGGCACAGCTGCGGCATTAGGCTGTGTTTGGCCAACGGCCGTCTGTGGTTTTTGCAGTGTGTTTGACTCTAACCATTGTCTTTATCAATGGCAGTTCAGCATGAGGCGATACAGCCATCATTTTTTTACGTCACCAATTCTTTCAAGTGAATTATGGTGTGTCAGGATCCTTAAAGGTAAATTAACAGTTCCCTGATTTTGTCAAATGTTTTGTACAATAATGGACCCAATATATTTAGAATGCTAATGGGAGTAATAACATCCTGATAGTGTACCTTTAAATTAGACAGAGATTCAGTTAATTTTAAATTGATTTAAACTCAGCTCTTCGTCCTCGTTGGTTCCACCTGACGCTGTATTCGCCAACATGCAGAACCATTAGAGCAGAATTGGCCTGAGACCAGGCTAACCTACATTACTTAAGTGATGGCACTCCTGGGGTTGAGTCAAATAACATGACTTGTTTGGCAAATCACACTTGGTTTTTGCATGTTTTATTCTTTTTTATCTACAAATCTCATGTACTTTGCATCAATACTGGCCATTTTATAAGCTGCATGTTTTGAGATTGATTTCCTCCAGTCAGTCACTGGTATCAGTCCATTCCAATACAGCTTGAACGTGTCATGTTGTCAAAGTTGTATACTTCATTCTTGTTTTTGGATTCACAGATTTTCAGTTCAGTCTGTATTACTACGTGCAACTACATACCAAAAGTGTTTGTCAGCCACTCATGTTGGGTGATAAGGCCTGGCTCGTGTTGGATGGGGTTGAGGTCAGGTCTCTGTGCAGGCCAGTCAAGTTCTCCCACAGAAAACCGGGGAAACCATTTTTTTTATGGAACTGGCTTTGTGCACGGGGGCGTTGTCGTGTTGAAACAGAGAAGGACTTCCCCCAAGCTGTTGACACAAAGTTGGAAGAAACTATTGCGTAAAATGTCATTTTATACTGTAGCATTAAGATTTCCCATCACTGGAACTAAGGGACCTAGACCAAACCAGGAAAAAACAGACCCAGGCCAAACGTATGTGGACAGCACACATACCATAGTGTATTGCGCAGACTTTTCAAATCAATCTGCAATTAAAGGTGCTTTACTACATACGCATAATTCAACTTTGACAAAAGGGCGGCAAGCGTCTGCAAGTTCAATTTAAAAGCTGTATTGCAATGATGACTTAACATTGAAACTACTGGCTGCCGGGAAGGCAATGTATTTGTGATTAGCAGTAAAGGGGCTAAAACTTGACAAAACTCTGGTATGGTGCTTTATGGTGGATTCTCCTCCTCATCAGTCTTGACCCCTCAGCAGTCCTCCTACACTGCTCACAAGGCACAACCTCTGACCTGCATACACGGATCGCTAACAGAGAAGCAAACAAAGCTGGCAAATTGCACAGATACCCTCACTGTGATTAAATTCACCTCAATGAAGTATGAGTTCATGCAGCTCCAAAATATTAGGCACTAAAATCTGTTCAGACCCTTCTGACCCATATTGCACAATGTCTTCAATATACATTATATACTTATCTAATATACTTTGATCAGCCATGTTTGTTAGATACAACATTACTACAAGCTTATTGAAGAGCTAATCATGGAGGACAGTGATGATGCTGTGACATACTGTACCTACTGTTATTCAAACAAAGCTGTAGTGTCAGTCTAGTAAATGCACTGCTGTAAATAATGCACCAGCCCACTGAGATGGAGTTTGGTATCACCTGTGTTGTTCCCAGCAGCACCTGGATGCAGATTGTCTCCCATTTCAGCTTATCAATATGTAAATGTCTACATACACTCTGAAAAAGGTGGATTTTCAACAAAACCTGTTGGATACTGTGTCGCTTTTCATTTGCTTAAATTCCATGGATCATTTTAATGGAAGAGTCCGACGTTTTTACTCGGATTGTTTGACTGTCTTACCCAAAGTCAGATGAAAAGGTAGATGTTGGTGTCATCTCTGTGCATCCAGTACAGACATGTCTGGGACCTCTTTAGCCTAGCTTAGCTTAAAGACTAGAAGCTATTATAAAGTACTAAGAAAGTAACACACACATATATAGTATATACTGTATATACAGTATATACTGTATATACAGTATATATATATATATATATAGTCCCAGACTTGACTCACAGGCGTGTTGAAAATGACACAAACTTTTTCAGAGTCTGCTGAGATTTTTTGTATACTTGGTACGACCTTTTAGCAAAGAAGAAATACCGTAGGCCCATAAATGAATAAATGGGTGTTTTTTAGAGAGACTGAGAGCTGGACCCTTAGGTGACCCAGAGGACTACAGCGCTTAAAA
Source organism: Maccullochella peelii (assembly GCA_002120245.1). Taxonomy (NCBI): domain Eukaryota; kingdom Metazoa; phylum Chordata; class Actinopteri; order Centrarchiformes; family Percichthyidae; genus Maccullochella; species Maccullochella peelii. The sequence continues at coordinate 36,937 of LKNJ01002315.1, read as the reverse complement.
TGACAGATGTCAGTAGCCAGTGATCTTTTAGGACTCGTGATCCAAAAAAGTGACAGAAGTAGTAAAACAGTAGCACAGCCAGTGATACCAACAGGAACTCTTGTTGGCCAAGGGTCCATTTGAAAAGGGCTTTTGTCAGCCTGTCATGGCACTGTTGGATCTTTATGCATGGCATCAACTTACACACACGTCTACTCTACTCTCAGTACCAGACACAGCATTTAGAACCAGCACAGATCCGCAGACAACACCGTCATCAATAAAAAACACTAAATGGGTGGAGCCCTGGCGAGTCAAACCAGAGGATTCTTCAAATGGCACTTTATGTGTCTCTCTGTATTCAGTTCAGTGCAGCGGTGAAGCTCACAGACTGAACACACACAACTCAACAAGGTCCACTGCACTATGGTTTGTTCTCCGTTTGTTGTAGGCTATTGCAGGCGTTGGGTTTGACTGTAGCACCTGTAGACTGGTCAGAAAGGGAGCATTGTAAGGCTGGTACAGATGATGCGTTCCAGACATGTCAAACAATTGGAAAATCCATGCTCCTGCTATTAAAATGTAATCGGCCCCCAAAGGTCAGAATTTCAAGTTGAAACCTCATAAAGATTAGTCAGCTCCAAGGTTGCAGAGATGCAGTTATCTGACACTGTTATGCAACAAACGCTGTAAACACCTACACATTTTCTGCTGCTTGGAAAATGTTTTTAGCCTGCAATAACGAATCTATATATTCTTTTTGGTGGTTTTTTTGCATCACATGATGTTATAGCCATCATGTGTGGTTATTGCTTAAACACAGCTGCTCAAGGCTGGATTAACAATCAGGCAACTGCCTCAGGGCCCTAGACCCTCAGGGGCCCAAAGGCTTCAGTTTGTATATGTCACAATTTGATTCATTACAAAGTTGTTTGGAAATATGCAGCGCTTAATGGCAAGGGCCCTAAGGTGGCTTCTGCATTTTTATTCAGTCATGGGGCCCTTTTTTTATACAAGGGTCCAGTGTCAAAATTGAATATAGGACTACAACCACTTGCTCAATAGGGGCCCACAGCTCAATTTTACCTTGTGGCCCAGGGCACAAAATTAGCACCAGCCAAGTGGCTGGTGGCTTCACTCGCCAGCCAAAAAACAATGGTTATCGTTTGAGTGACTGGTAAAATCTGAAGATTCACTAGCCATTTGGCCGGTAGAGAAAAAAGTTAATTTTGCACCCTGTTGTGGCCCAATAGCAGGTTAATTGATCCCACACTGGCAGCTGGTAACTGGCAGCATATAAAATAGCTGATGATCTGTGACCAGGCATACATTTGATGTGTGTAGGATAACGTCATAGAAATACATATTTATTCATTCCTTAGTGCTCTGCACACAACTTTTAATGCTAAAACTAAAAGTTGCACTAAAGGTTGTTACTTGGTGAAGGAGTTTGCACTGGCAAGCCCTTGATATAACCAAACTACTAAGTAGCTGCCTTGGGGCCCGCAGACACCAAGGGGCCCCCAGTTAGCAAATTGTAAAGTCTCTGTGAAGTCTCTGGGTTCCTCTCATGATTACATAGACTATTTAATAATGTGGTTTTGGTGTATTGTTATAGTTGCATATGAAAAGGGGGCTAAAAGAAACATGTATGGTTTAAAGGGTCAGTTTACCAAAATTCTCACTTACTTCTAGTGGAACCCAACCCTGCAGATGTCTTCATTGGAATGTGGCTATTATATATATGTATATATATATATATATAAATATGTATGTCTGAAATGTCTGCCTTCACCCATATACAATGGAGGTGGATATAATTCACTGTGTTCTCATTTTAACTTTTCCCAAAATGATGTCCCTGTTATTGAGGACAATCCAAAGAACTCAGTTTTTATAGGAACTATTTCTTTGTCATAAAGCATTTCCAATTAAAACTGCCTCCATTGTGTTCTGTGGATTATCCAGTGTAACAGGGACACTTTGTGGAAAGACATTTGCATTGGAATGTTTAAAATGTCATTTTCCAATGCCCCAGGGCCCCTCTACAAGACTCCTTTTTTAGGATTAGGGTTGGGTCAAGTTTTAATACTGTTAATATCCGCCCATCCATTATCTATACCGCTTATCCTCAGAGGGTCGCGGGGGGGGCTGGAGCCTATCCCAGCTGACATTGGGCGAGAGGCGGGGTACACCCTGGACTGGTCGCCTGTCAATCACAGGGCTGACACACACAGAGACAGACACACTCACAGTCACCCCTACGGGCAATTTAGAATCATCAGTTAACCTAACCTGCATGTCTTTGGATGGTGGGAGGAAGCCGGAGTACCCGGAGAGAACCCACGCGGACACGGGGAGAACATGCAAACTCCATACAGAGAACCACTGCACCACAATCAATCAATTTATAACCAAACTAAGTTTGGGTACACAGGGGGCTCAACAGGGGCCCACAGCTTCCTATTTGCCCATGTGGCCTGCTAGCAGGTTATTCCAGCCCTGCCATTGTATTGATATGGAGGCAGCAATCTCAACTCACCACTAGAAGTGGGCTAATTGAGAAAACATTATTTTTGCAGTTTGGGTGAAGTTACCCTTTAAGTTTAGCCTATTTGGATAATTAGTCTTAGTTTTCCCTTTCAATGTTAATTTACTTTGAAATATATCATAGCTAGAAAGTAAGCTAAATTACCTTTCCCTACACTGTTTTGTGGGGAAAATAAAATATGGATAAGTTGGTACATGGTTGCCTAAATACCTTGCATGTAGGTTTTTTGTTTTGGCCTGCTTATCCAACGCCACCATCTGGAAGCAGAGGTTGGGGTTGAAATTCGGACCTAATTGGGATTTTCCAATTTCCAGCTGTGTCTGGAACGCAGCACGAGTTCTCCACTTTCCCGCCATCACCACTGGCAGACGGCTATCGCGGATCCGGCCCTTAGCCCGGGCTCTAGGACTGGGTGACGGCCAGGGTGTTGACATATCCGTGCGGACACATGTCGTTCTCGGACACGCAGTGGGAGAACTGTGCCGGGTTGTTGCCACCGGCCAGCCTCCGGACCCTGCGCACCGCCACACACTGCTCCACCAGCTCCAGGAACTTACACACCAAGAAGAAGATGTTTTTGAACATGAACACCGAGACCGGCATCTTGTAGACATAGACCTGGAAACACCTGACCACCAGCAGGGGTGCGTTGACCACCAGGCCCGTGGAGAAGCGGGCCCACAGCCACCGGAAACGCAGCTCGGACGCCGTCAGCTCGTAGAGCCAGATCACCGGCACGGCCAGGGCCACGAAATACACCGAGATGACGGTGTACTTCAGGTAGACGGTGGGGATCTCGTTCCTTAGCAGCATCTCCACCAGTGTGAAGCTGTCCAGCAGGTCCAGGCAGGTGCTCATGAAGCAGCTCTTAGAGTGGTGCCGCGTCGCCCCGTTTAAATCCTCGATGATGGAGTTGATGAGGCAGAAGAGCAGCGGCGCGGACAGCAGCATGATGATCTTGAAGCCGGTCACTCCGCACGGAACCTTGAGCGCGATCAGGTCCAGGATGGAGGTCTCCAGGATGAGCACCACCTTCGGAGTGCAGGCAATGACATAGATGAGCCAGGCCAGGTAGGCGTACGTGAACTCCCCGAGGTTGCAGCCGAAGATGGAGCTCTTCTGGTGGAAGCCGCAGGCCCGCTCCCTCTTGCTCCGCGCGTTCTTCATGAAGAAAATCCCCCAGCCCGAGATCACCACCAGGTCCGTGGCTATCCATGAGCACCAGTACAGGTCGGTAAAGATGATGAGGTAGAAGTCCAGAATGCCGCCTTGAAAGATGAGGAGGAGGAAGCAGAGCGCCTTGTACAGCAGGCTCCTCTTGGATTTGTGCGCCAGCAAGGGAGCGGTCTGTATAAACTCCCCCGATGTCATGATGCAGGCGGCGGCCGCGGCTGAGGAGACCAGGGGCTGGATGCTGCCGCTCTCCTCCGGGATGATGCTGCCGCTGCTGGTCTGGGTGTCCCTCCTCCTACTCAGCTGCCCAGATTCCGGAGAAGAGGAGACGGGGGAGTCTGGGCAATAGCTCGCTTCGGATCGGAGATAGTCGGCCTTCGGATTGTCGTTCCCAGTTTCTGAGATCATTGTATTTGTGCGGTCGCCTTCCTTCCTCCGCTTTTCTTCCTTCTTGCTTTTAAAGGTGGAGAGAAAGAGACATGCGTAATGAAAGGCATGGATCCTAATGGAATGGACTACAGCTGCTTCAATACATCTGCTTTTGACAACAGTGATTTTCTATTTATGAGTTCGTTTTTCAATCAATTATTTAGTGTGTCAAATAAAAAAAAATATTCACAACCAGCAGCTCCAAGAGGCCAAAGTGATGCCTTCACTGGTCATGTTTGCATCCCCTAAATGAAAGCCATTTAAGTTAGCCTGTTATTTTCAGTATCTTTATTCAACATCATCATGGAGCGTGCTGGTATTGAAATGTTTAGACAAGCATGCTTGTTGAGTTCAATATTAATAATGATAACAAACATAATACAATATACAAACAGATTGAAAGGAAAAGAAATAAAGAAAATAATGAGAAAATATGATCAAAATGATTTATTAGTTATTAATTATTATTAGTCTAATGTAATGTTTGTTTTTTTAGCTATTAGCTATTAGGTGTGTATACATGTCTTATTCAGAAAAGTGCACTGTATATGCACTGTGTTATTACTCATCAGTGTTGCGTTTGATTGGTAACAGGGGCCACATTAACCTGCTTGGGGGCCCTTGGGCATAAATGAGCATCTGGGACCTAAGCCCCATTTCTTCCACTCTTTGTGCAATGTGTACATTTTTTATGCTAGATTAATTTAGGAATTTGCAACATGTAAGCACAAAACTGAAATAATGATGGGCTTAAAAATAAAGGACCCTCTTCAAGACAGGACCTCAAGATCAGGTAATAAAGCAGGACCCACTTTAGGGTCCCAGTTATGTCACCTGATTGTACTTTAGCGGTGCACATCTCTAAATAAATGTTGAATTAAATTAGCACAAAGCAGCTGATGCTCAGTAAGCCTGGATCTTTTGGGGCCCCTGGTGTTTGAAGACTTGGTGTCTTTTTAAGACCAAATCTTGTTGTGTCATAGATCTTTGCTCTGATAAAAATAAAATAATGTTAAGCAAGAAGACCAGACTTCGGCCCCTTTACCATGACGTTATAATGCAGCAAGACGTGACTAATGTTGAGTCCACGTCTTAGGTACTAAATAAACACAAATATGAGCAAAATAAGGAAATGTATCTTTAAAGCAGCAATCATTGGCTTTGGTTGGCCACTTGGGGGCAGCAGAAAAAGGTGAAAACAACATTGGCATACAGTGAATGGCCTAGCAAACAGTTGACAGCTGACACAGAGCAATGTTAACATTCATTTGGAGTCGTGTTTGTGTCCACCTGATAAATGGAAGTCCAACTTTCACTCTCCCGTTAGCTGTTTTGGTCTCTACCAACCCCTGAGAGAAATATCTGGCTCTTTAGCTGCTAAATGCTCCACTGTGTTCACCAGCTAGCCTCTGTCTGCTGTTTGCTGCTGAGCAGGTAGTGGACCCGTGGCTTTTATTCAATTTAAACAGCTGCCTGCTGCTGGAAACGACACTGATGAGAGTGGAGGGTGGAGCTTGTGGACTAATAAAACCAAAACCATGAGCTGAGAGAGGCTAAAAGGCTCCATAAAGCTGAGAGTTGGTGATAATTCTCTGTCGTTTGAAACTACGGGGGACATTTTTCACATACTAATTATTTTATTACAAATATTGATTAGTGCAGCATTAATCTATTGAGTTGCATATTAGAACTACAGAACAAACTCTAAATTAAGTATTCAGTTCTCAGTCAGTTAAGTAGTCATTTTAAAGGGGAGCACAGACATGTTTTCAAACTGAAATAGTTTTAGGTTCAAACAGAAAAGACAAGCAAAAAGATTTAGACTTCACACAGTACAGAGATTGATAATAAACTTTAATTCAAGTTAAGATGGATGGCTGTGGAACATAGAAAACACACATTTCAGTATAAACATATGCATTCCAATGAAGTTCAACAGGTTGAGACCAGCTATCAGGAGTCTGTGGATGAGCATCTCAGCAGCAAAGCTTAGTATGCATTACTCCGTGAAGCCAACAGAACAGTGAATCTACACTTTACACTGGTGGTGTGGGAAATGAAAAGTCTCTCAGCTCCATGATTCTCTGCGCTGTCAGTCTGCTGAAGAGTTTGTATCCTAAGTGTTGACTCTTTCACCTGGTTCTGAGGAAGGACTTGCTTTTTGGTACCACAGGTGTTCCTGGATGCTGAGATTCAGGATGGTGGAAGGGAAAAGAGTTAAAATAAAGTTGCTTAGTTAATAAAAATGAACACTTCAGTCACTGACGAAATGCTTCCTTTCGCACCGACTGCACTGCTGCTCAGTGCTGCCACTGGTGGCTGGAAGAGATATAAAAGGTGACTACCATTTTCTTCAGTAGTATTGCTGCAATATAGATTCCAGCCACCAGTGGCAGCACTGAGCAGCACTCTGCAGGCTCAAATTAGCGTGCTGAGAAATTTCAGTTCAAAACCTATGGTTGTAGATCAGCCTTTGTAAAACTGAAAAAACTGCAGGAGATGTTGAAGTTTATGAATGCGCAGAAAATATTTGTAGTCGGGGGCCAAATGTTTTTTTTTGTGTAACCACTGATTTGTGCACAATGCACCTATTTCATTTAAAAACTACAAATCTTTTTGTCCGAGTTGCAAAGATGGCTATTCAAGGATCAGGGCTAGTGGTCACCCTGCTTTAAACAGTCACAAACCTTACAAGTGTCACTGTTTGGGCTTTGTTGGACAGCTTGTGTTCCATTATGATCTAAATGCCTCATGAAAGGCTTTTTAACCCTGAAAAAAGCAAGTATAGATTTCTAAGGGCCACAGTAAATACTTTTCAGTACAACATGAAAATGATTATGGTAAATGTATTAAACATCAGCACAATATACTGGCTATCAGCAGCTTTAATAAAGAAAAAAAAGAAGTTCCGGCCTTCAAAAACCGTAAGTAAAATCTTACAACATGCCCATCACGATTACAGTAAATGGTGCTGAGTAAGTTTGCATCCTCAGAGTCTCAGAAGTATGTATTAACACCTGGGCAGATGTTGAACAAGTCAAACCCACACCCACAAATAAACTTGACAATGTTTATTAGCAATATTTGAAGAAAGTTATAATTTGTTAAATCTTATATTGAGTTCTTTTTGTCATTTTATTATTTTACCTTTTAACATGAACCGCACAAGATAGACTCACGAGGATAGATGTCTAGAAAATGTTTAGCACGAGCGCACTGACTTGTTGGATTTTTTTGTTTTTTTATTGTTTATAAGTTCATTTATTAATGGCCTGCTTAAAGGCACTGCCACAATACAATGGGTGGGGGGAAAAGCTACTGTCCATCACTCACACAAGACAGTCCATTCTAGTGTCTAGTATACATGGAGGGTGGGGAGGTTAATGGGTGGGGGCTGCTATAGGTAAATCTCATAGAAATCATCCAGCTCCTCGTGAAACAAGTCCCACTCATCCTCTGAATCTGTCACTTCGTCGTCAGTTCCCGCGGCGAGCAGCATGAGGAGCATCTCGCTCAGCTCAAACGTCACCATCTCCTCATCCTCGTTGTCAAAGGAGTCAGTGCTTTCCCGCTCGTCAAAGATGTCCCACAACGGTGTTCGCCTCGAGTTCTGGGGGGTGGGGGGGAAGGGAAAGAGTTTGATTTTCAAACAAGAATGTGTTCTGGGAACAATAACTCAACCTGATGCAGCAGTCAGGCTCCTGGAGCCTTTATAAAGCCTGGTCTACATATGGAAGCCCATTTCTGCCAGCCAAAGAAATCATAGATGAAATGTTAGGAGCGACAGAAATGAAGATACTGACGGACAGTCAAACTGATGATACAGATATTTGACTTAAGTCAGAACTGTGAGATACATACAATTTTCTGATCATTTTGACTCAGAAAATGACTCAAAATGAAGCCTCAGTATCTCAAGAAAATTTTGACTTAAAAAGTAAAAACTTAAACATATCTCGCCATTTTGACTTGGTATCCCATTTTTGACTGAGTATCTCATAACAGGACATTAACCATGGCCCTATGGCCCGTGGCCACAAAAAGTTACTTTGTGAAAAAGATAGACTGTGATGTGAACTACGAGACTGAGAGAATATGTATGTATTGTTTCTACATAACTTTACATTTGGGCCACCAAATTTAGGATGGGCAATTTGTCAAACCGTCAACACTTCTAGCCACTGAAATTCAATGATAAAAATAATGACAAAAAGTATAATGGACATGAAAGATTGGATTCAGTCTGATTTCAGAAACTTCACAAAAATGTTCACTATTTTGCACTACAGTTAAATTACATTAAAGTTTGCACACGTGTGAGTAACAACTGGAAGCAACAGAGTGACCAGACAGAGAGAAACCCCTGTATAATGTAATTAGTGCTCATCAGGTGTTTATTTTTATATACATATATATAAAAAAAAATACCCAGATTTAAAAAAAAAAAAAAAAAAAAAAAAAAAAAAGAGCAATTCAGATTAAACACATTTTCACACTTTATATGCCCACATATCAGAAAGCTGTTGTGTTTACTGCTTCAACCGTTTTACAAATGCACATATCAAAACCTGAATAAATATTTATAATTTACGTACAGATTTTTAATTTCAACTTCACAGAATTTTTGCTTTCATAAAGCTTCCTGTGCGACAAAAGGTCTAAAAATATTTGTGCCATTCTTTTGTATTCATTTACAGATTGTTAAATGTGTGCAAACGGATCGCCTGCTACGTGCGGATCAGGTTACTTTCACTTGTGGGGTTTTGAGACTATTTTAACCTCCACACAGATTCCAGAATGCATGCTGCGTTTAAGCGCTGGGACATCTGGGCTTCGGTGAATTACCATTTATTTACATTCTTTCAATTAGACTGCAGACAGACTGCTCTCCCCTTGTTAACCTGTAATATTAGGGGTGCAGGCTGGTTTATAAAGTATCCACTGTTCCCCCCCTTGTTACTCTACAATTACACAGTAGGAACAACGTGTGCAGGCTGGAATATGAACGTTTTATTCTGTATACAGGCTACAAAAACAAAACTTAACATTTAATTGTTCATTTCTTAATTTCTTGTTTTTCTTGGGGCTCTTCCTCTCTTTCTTGTTCTTTTTTCTTTTCCTCCTCCAATGAGGATGTCAGTGATAGTGACGAGGAGGACAAGGAAGAAGCTGCCACCCCTTTCTTTTCTGCTTTTGGCCATAAAAGAAAAAGACATCAGTAAATAATTGTAACCGGTAAAGTGCAGTAAAGTTTACTTTACATTAAACATAAAGCATTTAACAAAAGTATAAAATTCAAGGTTCTTTGTCACATGCACAGAGATACAAAGTAAAACATGCAGTGAAATGAAGGGGATGCTCAGTTACTGTGCAAAAATAAATAAAATAGGATTAAATAAAATACAATAATAATAAAATAATAATAATAATAATAATAATAATAATAATAAGGCTCAATAAAAACTGAGGTTCATAGACTAAATTGTCTTTTGCTAGTCACATTTTCTCTACATATACAACATGGTAACATTATTAGCTTAAGCCTATTGCATTTTACATACATTAGCCTAGCAGACTTTTCCACTACTCAGAGCTTAACAATAACATTATTTATACTTTTTCTTACTCACCGCTTGTTTAAGTCACTGCATCTCCCGGCAGAACAGCACGGTTGAATTTCAGCCTGCATGCACGTGTTTTCAGGCTAACAATGTTGAAACAGAGAAACTAATGCTGCCAGCGAGACTGCAACAAGATAGCGGACTGCCGACTGAGATGCCCTCGGTTAGCTAGCAAAGACCACTGATTGGTTACACTTGATTGGCTCACTTATCACTCAGAGGAACAATATTAACCCTTTCTTTGCCACTAACAATATTTATTGTGCTAATACAGTATTTTCATGGTGAATGAGTTTTTCCATTAGTGAGAAGATTTCAGCTTTAAATGCCTTTTCTGAATGGTGTAACCAGATTTGAACCACATTTGTTTGCTTCTCTAGCATGAGCTACACAGATATCAATCCTGTGAGCATGTGTGTGCTTTGGTTTGCACATGCTGGACTGACTTCCCAGCAGAAGAACAAGTGCACCCTCTCACAGCAGCTCATTTAAACCATATATTTACATGTATAGGTTACTGTATACAGTCTATAGTCGGTAAATGTACTAATCAAGGGGTGACGAGCTATTCTGTCTATTTAGAAAAACGTCTTTCCCACTTTGAAATTAAATATGATTTCACCGAAAGCCCAGATGTCCCAGTTTTCCACCAGCACTTAAACGATGTCAATATGACTATCCAAGGATCATTTTCACTGTCTATTTTTGCTGAGAACCGCACCCGTCACGCAGAAAAACATGGGCGAGACGCCGAATCTCTAGATGAGCACACGCGCTGCTCAGGTCGGAAGTGTGGCCCAGCTGTTAGAAAATTAAGTGAAAAACAATAATGAGCTGACAGAGTTGTTGCACTACAAATGTACTGTAACACTATGACCTTTATATATTTTAATTGTTGGTGGCACAGAGAGGTCATTTTGGAGGTCTCCACTTTGTGTTGATGCTGTACTGGATTGCATTATAAAGACATCAACTATTTACTCTACAAATAGATAACCTTTTAAGCAAGGTAGTATTTGTTGCAGGGTTACTGTTTTGCATTACATCTCTGAGGTGTTTCTATTTTTCTGGTCACCCTGCATGTTATCACACTGTCTATTTTCCACATCCAGCAGAGGGTGCTAAAGTTGAGGAGGTGTAGTTACTGTTGTTATCAGCAGATTAAACACAGAGTAGTGGCTTTTGACAGTGTTCTCCTTTTTTTCAGAAAAGTATTGAAACTCATGATAGCCAGAGTTTTCAGTAGCAGTACATGTGATGACAATACAAACTGTGACAATCTTGGTAGCACTAATGTATTTTTAGGAGGACTTGCTGGTGAAATGACAGTAGTTTAGGAACTGTTACCCGGTTCCTGCTGTTGGATCCAGTCTGTCTTCGCTGGGGTTGAGCTTCCTCCAGCCGTCCATCAGGAAAGGCGTGCTTGTAGAAGCAATTTGAGCCAAAAGGGCACGTTCCACGACCCTCGTCAAAGTATCGACACGGTTTATTCCTGAAGACAAAGGCAAAAGGGGAACCAGAGACAGACGCACAGCAAGTTAGATTGTCTCAGTGATTCAGAACACAAAAACACATTTCTGGCATCAAGCAACACTAATCGATCTTTGAGTGATGGATGTTTTTTTTTTAGTGGAGCTTTTCATTATTGAAATGAAGACCAAATTTTCTAAAGTGTTTCAGAGTTAAGGTCTGCACCATACAGTTTTTCCAATCATATAGTCGCCTGCTCCGTGCAGAGATTCCCACCATTACCACACCCTCCCGTAGACTCGCCATCCCACTCCTGTGATGATTCTGATCACATCCACCCACAACAGCCTTCTATTCAAAATCTGTCTGCTCCATCCTGCAGGGAAAATAATGGATTTTTAATTGCTGATACTCAAATGTTTAATATATATATAAAAAAAAAAAAAAGCTTCAGCTTTAGTGAAAACTAAAGTTGCAGAAAAACCTCATGAATGTTTCTCTGATTTGTTGTTTCCCACAGTAGAGACAACCGGGCTTCTGTGCAGCAGTTATACTGTTGTTGTTGTTTTAGGTTTGTGTAGTGAGTGTATGGATGTGGATTCTCTGTGGTCCCCAAGTATAGGAAATGGTCTGTGTACCCCATGCCGTCCTTGTATTTCTGGATGAGTTTCTGCTTGTCGTCCTTATCTTCCACCCAGTACTCGCTTGGAATGACAAAATTGGATGTGATTCGACACTCTGGGCAAGATCTGCAAAGAAAAAAAAACAATTGGTGGAAAGAGTCCTAGAACATTGTACAAGTACTGTTAAAGATTAGTAAAAGATTAGTTGTGTGGTCACTGGGATTGGGCCAGTGTGGCATCCTGACCATAACACTTCAATAAGAACACAACCTGTTGACCAAACTCCATCGCTTTGCAAACCATATTTTCTTTATCAGAAAGCATTCTCATAAATAACCATGTACGGGAAATGTCTGGGCTCAAATAAGGGTCAATAAGATTTTGAGCAATAAGATGTTCAGAAATTATTTCAAAGCCAGTGGTTGTATATCAACTTTTGTAAATTTGTGGAAAAACTCTGCATGAGAAATTTTGTGAATGTATAGAAAAGATTTGTAGATGTAGAAATTTCGGGAGTATTTAAATAGGAAGAGGCTATGAAGAAAGCAAAACATAATTTTATACTTTTGTACACACTCAGTGTAGGGAACTGCGTGCTGAGTATTGCACACACTTGCTTTTTATTCTGTACTTAGATATTGGTAGTTGGAGTTTTTGTCAAAGTCTTCAACTGGGTCCCAATTTGCGTTTTTCCGTACTTGCACTATTTTGAGTGCATAAGTGCGTTCACACCGACAAGTATGGGAAAATGCAGTGCACTATGAGTACCCAGATGGTGTACTCATAATGGTCAAAAAGTTGAGTGCGGAATGCTGCACATTTCTCACCCTCAATGGTCGCCATCTTGGCTACGTAGTGGAAGGGGAGGGACCACCAACCTATGAAAAGGGCAGCCGCGGGTGGCGATTGTTACAGTGAACACTGCACTAAAAGTAAAAGCACGATCATTTTTAATAAAATTGAAACGAAGTCAACCAAATATTGGTTGGAAGATCGAAGAAGAAGGTTGCGATTGTCATTTCTGGTGAATGCATGACGGCCGTCATCAATTTGAGACGAATTGAGACACAGCATTCGTCTTTTTTTGTGCCTAAACTATATCTAGACATTCTCAATTTTCCCCCTACAGATACAAACATTCCCAAACTGAGTTTTTTCACAGGTTTGAAAAGGCTGATATACAACCACATGCCTCGAAATTATTTCTGATCATCATTTCATAAACTCAAAATCTTACAGATCCTTGTTTGAGCCCATAAAAAAAAGAACTTAAATGCAAACTGAAACTGAAAAAGAACTGTAGGCTGCTTTGGAACTGGAAGTATTTAAATACGATCAAAATTTACTGGATAGACAAGCAGATGCTCTTTGTCCTCCAGCACACACGGAAAAAGTGAGCGTGAACCAAGTCCATCTCTGTAATTTCCGGCACAGACAATTTAGAGAACAGGCTTTATAAATATGAAGAAAATATAAAAGCCCTTAATGGTTTTCATTGTAAGGCCTTTAAAACGGAAATATCCTCAGCTCAATACAGCTGAAAGGTTTCCTTTTGGAACCACTACAGATAATAGTGTTGAAATCATTGGTCCATTTATGAATCTTGATTGGGTTATTGACAGAAGATTAATCAATGGCAATTTTGATGATTTTTGTTTAAAACACTTTAAGACATTTGCTGACATTTTACTAGCTCTAAATGACATGCCTTTTGTGTTTTTTACACTGTTTGTCACACAGACCTTGCAACCTTTTTGGTCATTAGTTTTGATGCTCTACAGACTAAAACTCAAGAAAAACTACTTACTTGATTAATAAATATTTGACAATCTCCTGACAAAATTAACCACATATACATTTAGCTTTAGAGGGATGGAGCCTACAATCTGCTGGAGACACAAGGACTTCATGACAAACAAACGTAGGTATTCCAGAGAAAAACTTCCCTCACTTCCCAAACCCTAATTTGCCAGGTATAAGTGACTCACTTGATGATTTTGCTCTCAAACTGCTTGGCACTCCTCCACTTGCGAATGCACTTTAGACAGTAGCAGTGGCTGCAGTTGGAGAGGATGCCAAAACGGCGCTCACTTGGGTTGGCCTTCTCAAACACCACTTCCATACACACACCGCACATCATGTCCTTGCTGCGTTGGATGGCAAATGAAATCTCCATGTCTTTCTCATGGGCCTCGATGCATGCCTAGGAGAGGGAACAGTTAAACCAACACACCACAACCCTTTCTCCATTTAACCAAGGTTCAATCCAACTGTGGTCCTCAGATAATGTATCAGAAGAAATGCAGAATCAACCAACAGCTGAGAGAATACAAAAGGTGTTCACTACATATCTAATGTTAAATTTTTTGCTCTAATAAACTTCTTACAGAGTAGATGGTATTGTTTTCTTGGGCTGTGTTCAGAAAACAGCAGCCCCCTCGTTCATTTTAAATGGCAAAAAAGTTGAACTGGCTCAAGTTTTGCTCTAATGCAGCATCCTCCAGCAAATGCACTGTGTTGGCCAATATGATGGTATATACCGTACAATGGTGAAAATGTGTCCACGGCGGGAGCTATCCCTTAGTGTCTCTGCTATATATTGGGGGCAGTCTATGTAGCAAATCAAGACTGGATTCTCTCACAATCTCGCAAATCCAGCTGCCTCAATGTTTTGGTGTTTGATAAACCATCAAACTGAGGGACGTATTACTCAAACTGCACTTCCTGGACCATATTTCATTGTCTCATAAGTACCTGATATGGATGACACTTAGTAACTACCGTTTAAATGTGGGAAAAATGTTATATTTGATCTGTAATGATCTGACCAAATACAGTATTCATGTCTACATGTGCAAAAGGGAATGCCTTGTACTCTGGCAGGGGATGTTCCTAAAATGCACTCTGATCACATCAACATCCTATCAGTAAACTAGGCCATAGTTCTCTTCGTTGAGGCAAAATTGAGGAAACTACTGATTGGTGCGGAACAGATAATCATGACACCAAATAACCAAAGCGAAATAACGTGTGGATACTAGAGATGTCCTGAGCCGATAGTAAAGATTGGCATCAGGGCTAAAAATAAACTCGATCATGCTGACCCTTTTCTACTGTGTTTTGTCCATCTCTGTCCGCTAGTGTTGCAGCACTGTTCTGCTTTAGTGCTGCATATGCGAACAACAACAAATCTGTTATAGAATCTTCTTATAGCTCTCTCACAGTCTGCTGGCTCTTCAACATGCAGCTGCCTTACAGAAAGGTTACCACAACAACAAAGCTGAAGTCACCCGTTAACTCAGTGAGGCAGCAGGGGCACTGCAAATGAATGGAGCAGTGTCAACTCTGCAACATGTCTCACAATTAGACAGGAGTCAAGTTAAACATTGGCTCTTGGTGAAAAGGTGCCAGCTTTAGTAACTGAAGCAACACACCCCAATCTGTAGTAAAGAGGTGAATGGCCTGCTTTTTACTCAAGGTGGGCCTCAAAACCTCAATGAAATGCAACAAATCTGTGAATGAAGTTGGAATATATCAGCAAGAAGCAATTAATATGAGCCAAACACACATGTAAAAATGGTGATATATTGTTGAAAAATAGGGGGACATGGAGTGAATTTACTGAGAAACAGTAGCTATGAAATCTAGATTTTCTACAGATCCCGAAAGCCAGGGGGATTAATAAATTGAAAACAATATAACTGATAAGTATGAAGGCATTCTGTGAGAAAGCACCCCTGATATTCTCAGACATTCAATTCAGTAAAGTTCCTTGATTTTTGCTTTATAATCCACCTCTAAAAATTCCAGAGTATTCCAGGAAATGTGTGACAGTGGGATAGTGACTGCACACCCCAGCAGCTTGTTTCTGTAACTGTTACCTTAGTGTGATCTGAGCGCTGGGTGTTGTCAGTGGGGTGGAGCACCTGGAGGCCGCACATGTCGCACACGTCGCCGTGGAGATAGGCACAGTTGATCCCGTAGCGGCACTCTCCAACAGCAGCGTACGGACAGAGCTGCTTCCTCAAGTCTTTGTTATCCACTGCTGCGTCACTGTCAAACTCCTCAATAAGAGGGACGGAGCTCTCCACCTTCACTGGCTCGGCTGCACACAGACAATCCACCGGAATTTTTACTGTTCAGACAGGCATCAAAATGCAACGTAACCAACCTTTAAACTTTGAGCTGCTCTGCATTTTCAGACCACTTGACAGTGGGTGAACTCTATCCACAGTGCAAGCTACATGGCATCGTGCTCAATGCTGGTCACTCACCCCGTCCACAGTATGGCTGTCCTGGAACAAACTCAGCAGCGTTGACCCAGTCTTGTGCCCCTGGGCCAGGCGTTGGCCCACTGGGTTCTGGGTCTGTCGGACCAGCCAGCGAGACGGAGGGCAGCGGCAGCGTCTGGGGGGTAGGCAGCTCCTCGTTCTTTGCAGGTTTACAGTGTTCAAACCTGAGGAAGCACACACGACCAGGATTGTTATAGATTGTATTTGAATACAATACAATCTACTGTCCTACAACAGTAATGCAGGGAAGTTACAACCAGAGCAATGAGGAAAATAAATAGCTGAAAGGAAGGAGCAGAATTACAAACCACCAAGTGTGGGGTGAGAACGGGGGTGATGTAAGTTATTGATGCAATGTTCACATCCTGCGACGGTCCACCTGATACCTGTCTCAGCAGGCTGGAATCGCTGAAGATATATTTTGTCGAGTAGCCAAACGTAATAAACATTGTCATCTAATAGGGTTGGGACCATGTGCTTATCTCCTGATTCAATACTATCATGAGACTTAGGTGCCGATTCAATATGTACTGCGATTCTATTAGTATTTTGATTTGATATTACGATTTATTGCGATTTGATTGCTTTTTTATTTTTTTTACACTAGACCATGGGAAAAAGTTGAATCATAGACTGTATATCATGAGTCATATTTCCAAAAACAATACACATCATATGTCAGTCACTCTTCGCATTATTACTATACTGCATATACAAGTGGTAAATGAATTATTATTAATATATATATATATAAAAATAAAATAAAGGGCGCCCCGGTAGCTCACCTGGTAGAGTGTCTACTCCTCATCCTTTCCTGTCTCTCTCTACTGTGACTATCAAGAAAATAAAGCAGAAATGCCGAAAAATTTATCTTAAAAAATGAATATATAATAAAATAATATCGATTCAGGAATCAAAAAATCAATTAAAAAAAAAAAAAAAGAATCATGATACTTAGGTAGGGCTGGGCGATAAAACGATAATTATCTCAATAGAATTTTCCTCGATAGAAATATAACAAATATTCGATAAATATTCGATATAATTAAACCAACCATACACCAGGAAAGGGGGGCACTAATGCACCTTAAACGCTAGTTGCCATCTGCCATTAAACAGAAGAAAAAGACGGACAGTCAAACACAATGACTACAGGCTTGTAGATGGAGCGGAATCAAAATAATAGCTGTAAGCGAAATGGGCAACACCGGAGAAAAAACGGCTCCAATGACCAGCTCGAAGCACGAAAGCCACCATTAACAGGAAAGGCCACTCAACTTCAGTTGTTTACAGGTATTTTGGCTATTTGCAGTCCGACAAAAACAGACAGCTAAGATGGGAAAACACCACAATTTGGCTAGCCAGCCAAAAGTTGGCTTAAACTGATCACTGTAAGCAGTGGTAAAATAGTGTAAATCTCACTGAATTGGAAATAAATTAGTTGACCAGAAAGTATACTAGCCCTACAAGTAGAAAGCAGTATCCTACCTACATAATATCGCTGATGAGAGCGAATTATCTACCAGTAATTCTGTTAGAATGGTAATGGTTGTTTACTAATGCGCGACACTTTTGACATCTGAAAATTCATCAGAAGATTTTACAGGGAAAACATTTCCAGAAAAATTACATGTTCAGAAGAATGCTGTGATATGTGTAAATACTAAAATAATTAACTATAGCAAGTTTTGTCTTTAAGCTTTTTGGGCATTTTCTATAATAATAATAATAATAATAATAATGGTCCAAAATTGTGAAATTGCATAGTTTGTCCAACACTGTCTAACATTATCTCCCTCTCAAGACAGCATTATTGCTACTTCTAACAATTTACTGGCATGATATCTCATGATACATTCATTGTGGATTTTGAGTCACAATAGCAAGTACCCAAACAGGGGATGTGAGTGGTGTGGAGTTGGGAGTGCTTTTAGTCAGTTAGTTTATTATAAATATCCCAGGCACTAAACAGTTAAACTGTTTGTCCTTATCGACTAAAGCTGGTTTCCAAAACTTTTTCAGCTCAAGACCCAAAAGAGAAATTTAGTTTCTCCCCGAGACCCAAACTTATTAACAAAAATAAATCATGAATTGTCATAACATCTACATTTATAAACTACACAAACAAACCATGAATGCCTTGCATGAGACAGAGAGGTAGATGACAGAGGATATTATCATTCCACTCTTCCACTGTCAAAACACTGCTGAATAAATGCACTTCGCTGCCACCACATTAGGGACACGCCCGCTAGTTGGGGACGGAATGTCGGAATGTCAATCGCAGCTTGCAAGAAAACGTCAGAAATCACAGTGAACACTCAATGTTACCCCAGTCAGAGTGCGCAAACACTTTTCAGGTCCAGGTGAATTCACATATCATAGCATTTTACCCAATATAAAACAAGTCTGTGACCAATTTTGGGTTGCAACCCTAAGTTTGGGGAAGACTGGACTAAAAGGACTGCACCTAGTTTTTGAGGAGAAAAGCAGCATCACAGAGTCATGTTTGGGCTCATGCAATATGTATTCTAAGGTTTTCTTGTTTATGTTTTTATAAAAAGAGTTGTTGCACCTGATTTATCACTGCTGACTGACCTCTGAAATGTAACATCTAGGAAAAGCTCCCAGGTCAGTTCGAACTGTGAACTGTCAAATGCATGCTGTTTACAAATGCAAAGGCATTTGTAAACAGCATGCATTTGACCTAGAGTGAGCATGTACAGGTTGAATAATAGCGGCCCAAGAATCGAACCCTGAGGGACTCCACATGTCATGGTGATCCGCTCAGATTTATGATCACCAGTGGCAAGAATATAGCCTCTGTCTTCGAGATATGATCTGAACCAACTGAGGACTGTGCCAGATAAGCCCACCCACTTTTCCAGTCTGTCTAGAAGTATTTCATGGTCCACAGTATCAAAGGCTGCACTCAAATCAAGCAGCATCAAAACTGATGCTTTACCCGAGTCAGTATTCAGACGAATATAATTTAACACCTTTATCAGTGTGGTTTCAGTGCTGTGATGTTGCCTGGAGCCAGACTGAAATCTGTCCAAAAGGCCATTTACATTTAAAAAGTTACTGAGCTGAATAAAAACAGCTTTCTCAATAATCTTTCCAATAAAAGGAAGATTAGAGATCGGTATGTAATTATTGAAAATTGAAGGATCCAGGTTGCCTTTCTTTAGAGGGGGCTTAACAACTGCACTTTTCAGTGATTTTGGAAAGATGCCTGATAGGCGTGAGCCATTCACAATTTTCAGCACATCCATTTCCAAGCAACTGAAAACATTTTTGAAAAAGGTGGTTGGCAGGGTGTCAAATTACAGGTGGATGAATTAAGATGGTTCACTACATCCTCCAAAGTTTTAGTATTGATGGCGTTGAATGTTGACAATCTGGCCAAATTGATTCTGTATGGTTTCAGCAATGGTCTGGTTCCATTGTTTGACATTCAGTTTTTATACTAAAAAAAGATGCAAACTCATTACACTTTGTAAGCGATATGAAATCAGGGGCTACTTAGTAAATCAGGGGATTAGTTAGCTTCTCAACAGTGGTGAACAAGGCACGGGAATTGTTGACATTCTTGTTGATGATGTTAGAGAAAAAGGCTTGTCTAACCATATTTATTTAGGAATTGTAAATACGAAACCTCTTTTTATAGATGTTGTAGTGAATCTGAAGATGACTTTTTCCTCCATTTCCACTCAGCTTTCCTGCATTCTCTCTTCTGGCTTTTGACAGCTAACGTGTTTCTCCACGGTGCTTTCTGCTTGCCAGAGATGGTTCTAACAACAGTGCTAGAAATATCAACACCCTTACTTAAATCCAGTGTGTGTCCTTGGTTGTGTGTGGGCCCTTTTACATGTTGCAACAGATCAAAAGTTTCAAATGGACCACAGAAGTCCTTGAGAGTTTTGTCTTTGGGATTATCAATGTGAATGTTAAAATCACCAGTTATGACAAGATAGTCAAAATCTGTCGAGATAACAGAAAGCAAGTCAGTGAAGTTGTCAACAAAGTTTGTGGAGGACCTTGGAGGTCTGTAAATTGTTAAACAGCAGGATTTTTGGTGAAGTACTTGTGAGGTGAGAGAAAAAAATGCTACATGTGGGTTTTGTTTCTATGACAATATCTTAACGCTAAGGGGGTGACTGCACAGCTAACAACAACAACACCTAGGGTGATAAAGCACAACACTCACCGGCACGTCACATACAGCTGTTATCTCATTTGGTTGCGCTTTGAAAGGTCAGCGGCAACCAAGATCACAATAATTAGAACTTCGAGGGGGCAGCACTTGGTGGCAATTTCGAGAGGTGCACCATGCCAGGGGTACGGCTTCCACCTAGTTGGGTGTCACCACTCTCCCCACAGGAAAACAAAGGCACAGCCAGTGCAGAGTGGTTTTAACGCTGTTCATGTGTGGGGCCCTTAAGACTGGCATACATAGTGTGATGTTTTATATTGTTGTAGAGACAAGAAGACAACAGAAAATGTTAAGAATATGTTCGTATATGGCACTTCAACAATACAAACTAATGAAAACTAATACAGAATGCTTATACTCGTGTGTACACTTGTACAGATTATTCAGGGGCTTCTGTCAGAACATGCTTTTCCCCCAGCAACTTCTATGATTTAAAGAACAAAGAAAAATAGACTACTTCAAATTGGTGTGATCACTGCTTTGTTTTGAATGACCATGGCCTGAAAGATAAAGGCTTCATTGGGGGGAAAAAATCATAATATTTTAAAGTGTAAGTCACAGTGCAGAGCTAGTCTAGAGGCTATATTTGGGATCAACATCTCGTGTTTTTCCCAGCTGAGATAAGGTTGTTTTCAGGGACCCTCCTCACACATAGATGGGATGAAAACAGGCTGTGAGCTATGGTGTTAACCATGTTGAGGATAAGACATCAACATACCTGTGTGTGTGTGTGTGTGTGTGTGTGTGTGTGTGTGTGTGTGTGTGTGTGTGTGTGTGTGGGGCCACTCCACCGTAGTGGATCATTCATCCATTCAGTGAGTGTGTACGGATCGGCCAATCTGGTCCCAGTGGTTAATGATAAGTCAAAAAGGGGTAAAAGGGTAAATTATGAATAAAAGAATGTCTCTAATTGAGTGCTGCAGGGATGACGTGTTTTTGTAGGCAAACCCAGAAGTTAGCATCGCCCTGGTTCCCTCAACAAAAAGCCAATGGGATTTTTGCATTGGATTTTGGATTATTGCAGAAAATAAGGTCTGTGGCAAACAACAGAGTATGATACTTACACGTTTTGTTCAGCAAGATAATCTTCACAAATGAACACTACTTTTATGACTTTTGAAGCGTATATTCAATTGGCAGAAGTAAACAGTTAACGTTAGGCTAAAAACGAACTACACCACGGTCACATGACTTCAACATCACCACCACTAAGCTTCACACTTGTAATCTGATCTCTTCTCCAAAAGCCTTTGGGAAAGTTTGAGTTAGAATAGTTTGTAAGAGCATGAGTATAAACCCAATGAGGCTGTAAAGGCGGACGAGTGAGTAGATGAGTTTCTGTGTTCGGCGTGATGACATTTAATGTCCCTGACAACCTCTGTAGTCTCATTTAGCCACTTGTTAGCAACCGCCTTTTATAAGACACGTTAAAGCTTCAAAATTCACCAGTGGGGTATTTACTGACGAATTTTATGTCGTAGAACAAAACATGAAAATCTCTTAAGCTTGTGTTAACCGCAGAGGTTAGAGGGAACAGGAAGTGCAAGAATGCTAAACTTATTTCCAGGTTTTAGGACTCATTCCTGCAGCACTCTACATGAGCGTGGTCCAGATAAAGGTCTGGTTCTGTCTGCTGCACTATTTGAGATTTATGGTACTCTTCCTTTTCCATCACACAGGGTAGATTTGTTTTTATGACTTCGTTGTTCATGCACAGTTTGTCATATGGCGTTTGTCACAGACTTATCACATTTGTTGATCCAACACAGGAGAATTGAGGAGTGCTTGAATGCAACTGATCTCCTGCTAATACAAGTACAGCGGAACCATTGTCATGTAAGAATGAGATTGCGTAGAATCAAAATCACTTTTGATTCAAACTATAATACGATTAATGGCGCAGCCCTTATGATAATAGATCCTCAGCTAGGGCTGTGTGATATGACCAAAATGTCATATCTCGATATAGGTCATTACATATCCAGATAATGACCACACAACATATTTTCTGTAAATCCAATGAATAAAATAGTTTAGCCTATATAAAATGACCAGAAGGAAAGGCCTATTTCTTATTACATTTTGAATTACATACACTGGACAAATAAAAAGGTACTTAATCATATTTGATTATTTTTCTATTTTTATTTAGAACCTTTGTGCCGCAGGCTAAAGCCCCTTGCAAAGTCTGAGTCTGGGGTTTGTTTTGAGCACTCAACTGTACTTTTGTGGCTCTCATCCGTAGACTCTCTCCTTACTGTTTGACATTATTCTTGCGTAGGTGGTAAAAGAGGTTAGTGGTGTTTGAGTCTGTTGTGGAAACCTGTCTGCAGCATAATTTGCAAAGTAATGTTACGGTTTTCTGGTCCGTGTCAGACCTTTTATACCCAAACCACATCCATGTGACAGAATTAGCCCCTCTTTTAGGTACAAGCTCCTCATTTTGTCTTGGTTGGTTATAGTCCTTCTCCTGTTCGGAATTACCCCGTTCTGTGTCACATTCACTCTCCTCCATGTTTGTTTGTATTGCCTTCATGCAAATTTCCTGCCTGCATCTGTGCCATGTGAAAGAATGCAAAGCATCTTCCAAATGACGAAAAATATTGCCGTACAGAGTAATTTGCGACACAACGAAATATACAATAGAGCATAATATGAAACAATAGATGTTTTTCTATCATCACACAATATATATCATCATACTGTACAGCCCTATCCTCAGCTGTCCACATGGAACGGTCTGTTAGAGTGGCCTCAGTATAGAAAACAAGTCAACTCCATAGCTATAATACAGCATGACTAACAGGCCATGACAGCCTGTGCACACAGCCGTACAAAAGGAAGACCTGGCCTATCTCTCCTCCAGCCTTCTCTATGATGGTGAGAACACACTTATGCTAGAGCTATGCATAAATAAACGAGAGAGGAGGCTGCTGCAGCAGAGTGAACCTGGGGAACCCAGCAACAGCACAGGAGGAGGGGGGCAGCGCAGAGAAAGAGAGCAGGAGGGAAACAGAGAGCGTTATGCAATTGCCATGCAGGCTGCAGTGCACTCTGTCTGGCCCTGGGGGCTGCAGAAGAGAGAGAGAGAAAGGGCGAGAGACACAGAAACCGAGTGAGAGAGCGAGACAGAGCCCATCACAATAGACAGAGCCCAGGGAATTCAACCATAATAAACCCCCACAGCGAGAGCCTTTCTCTGGACTCTTAATACAGGGTGCACAGCCCCACAGGGTCACAGAAATAATGAGGACACCTTCCTTACTGCAGCTCCATCACAAGGATGGAGGAATGTGACTTAACACAACAACAGCTCAGTGCTATATACACCCAGTCAAAGGCTTCCTACAGGCAACAGGCAGACTATTCAAGAAAAATGATCAAGTATGTGAGTAACTAATGCACCCCTGCTACTGTTGGGGTGGTCCTCTGAGTGCCTTGGTAACTATGGGGATGCTCCTGAAGCTAGACATGGAGCAGACGCTGTCTGTACAAGTTGGCTGCTGCTGTCTGGGTACACTCAAGCTTGACAACAGACTAGGAGCCTAATCCGCTTCTCAAAAGGACCATACCACTGCACGTTTGAGCCCCTTTACTTCAAATAATTACTGCTGACCATATTCAAAGCATGCTGCAGTGTTTTAGACTCTTTAGAAAGCCACCGGTTGACATTAATTCCAGTCTAGAAAAAAACTCAGCTTGCATAGATGAGAAGGTTACTTCTGTTAGGCAATCCATCAATGGATGGAACATTGTGTCGGCTTTTACTTTGCTACATGATAATGCAGTTATCACATGGAGGCAGGATGATAAGGCAGGAAATCACATGGCTAATTTCCAAACTGTAATTAAAGAACCTGCAACTAACCTCATGTGCCACCCTGATCATTGAGGGAATACACAAAGCACATGGAAGAAGATGTGTCTGACATGATTGTCCTTTTCATCAAACAAAGACCTATGGCGAGACAGCCAGAAAGAAGCTTATGCTGGCAGGCATGTTGAACCTACACTAGCTCCACAAACACTCAAGTCAGAACTTCTATATATTTTATTACACAATTTCATCCAGTAATGCCACAGCCACAGACGAGGGATCCTAGTTCCTTGGACCTACATGGAGCTGCCACAGACACAGACCAACAACATGTTGACATTATGAAGCAGCAGTCTCAGGTGTCAGATCCACTTGAGTAGCAGGCTGCAACACTTCTGAGAAGCCCTGCCAGCAAAGCTGCTGTGCTGTCATTTGGCTGAGAGTACAACCAGTTTTAGAAAGGAAGTTATAATGCAGCTCAACTGACAGATGGGAGCACTTTTTTAGGCTTTGGCAGCTGACTTTAAACATGCCAGTTGAGTACAAACCCCCAAGCCTTTTTAACTACATCCACATTTTACTCATTATTATATTTGTATTTAAAATAACTTTTGATTGTGTGTCTTTACCTGCAACGGTCCCCAAACACACAGTTTCCCTTCTGAAAGAACTTGCAAAGCATGGCTGCAGGTTTGCTGTTGGTCAGATCATGGGAATATCGACAGTTGTCTCCTTCTTTGCAAAGACCATGCATGAAATATCTGAAAAAATAAGAACAATGTTGTCTAGTTAAGAGAATTCTACGTCATACTAGAATTGTAAATGGAAAGTAATAGCTCATTTTTATATCAGAATGTCAAACTGAACTTAGTAAGTTTAAAAAGCTGAACAACACGCTACATCTAACCAAGGCAACTGTGCGTGAATGTCGTCTTTCACTTTCATATTGGTAACGCAATCAAGCTAATCTTGAACGGTCAAACAACTCGACTGATAACGTTAGCTAATATAGTCTGGATGTGGCACCTAGCATGTGCTATTATTACGAAATATAAACGCTGGTTTTAACGTTGGTTAGTTGTGAAGTGAAAGTGTACGGAGTACCTGTGAACAGCTTGTTAACATTAGCGTTAAGGGTTTTTAATCACTTAGAAAAGTATGACAGTTGTTTTGCGTAGTCTAACAATATGGTCTGGCATTAATGCTAGCCGAGTTAATCGTTGAAAACGTACCTAGCAAACTGGCCGCTAACCTACCACACCAGTCTGCTATGTGACCATAACACAGTGAACATAACAACACAGTAGTCTGGTACAGCTAGCTAGCCAACAGCTGAGCCGAGCCTCAGAAGACGCTGTTGTCAGTCGCTCGCCAGCCATCGTATCACCGCTATTCTGGTATCAAACGATAGACAATATAACCATCTTCGATATTTTAATAGTCGTTTGTCTTGTCTTACCTGCAGGTTACGTGTTTGGTCCAACCTCCTGTTACTGCTGAAGCCGCCGTAGACGCTACTGCTGCCTCCGCCATTGCTGTTTATGTTGAGACGCTACAGCCGGATGTTCCGGACAGCTCCGCTCCAGCTCGGCCTCTTTCGCATATGTACGGTTCAAATCGGAGATGACAGAAAACCTCGCGCCGGGTACTGTCCACTACGGGGCACCACTCACCTATTGTTACGTTGAATTATGCAAAACGGCTCTATAAATCAGTGTTATTTAGGGTTGTTTATATAACCTAAAAACGAATGCTACCCTAATGAAAATCTGTTTAAAATCACAATTTGGGCCTACTTCTAAATTATATAGGATTGTGATATGCCTCCCATTGCAATACATTGTTGTTTTGAAATATTACTGGAGAATAAAAATCTCAACGTTTCACCCAAATGCTTTTTCTTTTTTCTTTTTTTTGTAAGTTTCAAATTTTCAAAGCACAAATTGTATTTTCCATATTGGCAGTTTTAAGTAATCTGTAGAAGGCCTAGTCTGACTCTCTTTTAACATCTTTATTGTCATGGAGCAATGATAAAGAAAAGGGGGAGATGATGTGAGGTTGTAGATCAGGTAGGCACAGGACTGATGGAGCAACAACTGTCCACACAAACCCAATGCCTCAGATTCTCCTCATCGGAAGACTGTCACATTGAGAACATCAACTGAAGCTGTTAGAAGCCATATATAAACAACACAATGGGACTTAAAAGTAGGCTATATTATGTGCATAGTGAAAGCAAAAAATGACTCAAGAATCTTGTCCTTCATCTACATCCACAAAGCGTTTCCATTGCCACATAACAGGTTAACAAGGCTAAATGCATTGTTTAATACACCCCACAATGGCAAAGTGTTGGAAGGAACAATCAACTGTAGCGGCCCTAGCCCTTTTGGCTTGTGACCCTTCAAAATGAGGCAATATCTACTTGTGGCCTCTCACCACAGGTTAAATAGATTTTTCCTTCTCAGATTGTTTCATCTGAAGGATTTATAGAGGGCTGAAGAGATTTTTTTTCACCAGACCCCAGGCTGGGAACCACTGAACTATAGTGACCATTTTCAGTTATTAGATCCTCACCAGTAAGAGGGCTAAAATGTAACAGTCAAATACACATGCAAATACAGCTACAACACATGGTGGTAGTGACTGTGTGCATGATGGTGATTGTTGTTTCCATTATCATAGTTGATATAGTATTATTATTGTTTCTGTTGTTGCTGATATTACCATTTTCTTATTACTGATATTATTAATGATAACGAACAGTTGTGATGATTATGACTGTGATGATCTGATAATAATAATTGTTAGTTGTTAATTGTTATTATGTGACACCTGACGCCCACAACCAACCAACCAACCTATTACTGTAGTGATGATGATGATGATAATATTAATATCATTTTTTTTATAGATGTTTTACTTTTCTTATTCTTATTGTTTGTGATATTATTATTATTATTATTGTCACATACATCCACAGCTACCAATATATTGGGGATTCTGATGGATATCTCTAGAAAGGGCGGCATGGGGAGGGACGGCTGGGTCACCTCATTCCTCCCTTCAACCAAGACCACAACTGAACCTGACTGCCACTCTCGAATCACAAAATAACAATATTGGAAAACACTGTAGTAATGGCGTGGCAGCATGTAACAGCATGTTTTAGTGATGGTCATGCATTGTATGTTGTCATTAGGCTTTAGCCATCAGGTGATCAGAGTTAGGTTGTGTGAAGAAAACAAACAACAAAAAGTTGTTTTTGCTAGGACATTATAGTGGGCAGCAGTGGCCTAAATATTAGAGAAGCTGACTTGAGATTATATGGTTGCTGTTCAATTCCCTGACCCAGGGCTGTAGCATTAACATGAACATTAATTCCTTCATTAAATTCCAATGAAACAGATGGACTTTGTATCTCTCCACCACAATAATATCCCTGGCAGTGTGGTGAAGGCTTCCTTGAAGGTCTTTAAACTAATATGTAGGGAAATAAAATGTACAGAAAATACAATGGCTCAGTTGAATGAATAAATCAATTTTGAAAAATGATTTAAATTGGCTGCTTTTGGCCCACATCTTTCCAACTCCACATCCAGTTTGTAACAGGGGCAGGGGTGGCCTAAAGGTTAGACAACCAGGCTTGTGACAACAAGGTTCACTCTCCAGACAGGCAGGATACATTTGGGTGGGGAAAGTGAAACATCAGCTCTCGCCCCTCCATCATTACCACTGCTAAGGTGCCCTTAAGCAGTTAGGTTATTTACCTGATTAAATCAGGAATCAGGTCGTCAGCAAGTGATTTAGCACCAGGTTCTCCACAAACATGCGGTGCGAGAAAGGAGAGGGGCGACCATCATCCGGCTGCACCCCAGCCCTGTCACGAACGGCTCTACTCACCGACCGAAGCCGGTTATCCGGGGCCAACCGAAGATCCGCGGCGCTAGTCACTAGTGGGTTAGTTTTTACAAATGTTGCACAGCCAATCATTTAAATTAAATTGTAGTTGAGAGCTCAAAGTCTCCAAAGACAGAAAAATGTCAGGCTGGGTGAAATGTGTATAAAATTATCCAACTAGAACATTTGAAAATTGGTAGCAAACACAAAGTACAGCTGAGGCTGATGGGAATGCCATTAGTTTGCAGGTATTTATTAATAAACCAAAGAATTGGACGAATTAACTCAATAAACTCAATAAAGGATAACTCAACTTAACTAAAACAGTTTAAACACAAACTGCACATTAGAGCCTTCACACAGGAAGGAGTTATTACAGAGCTGTTGGATTAAACTGTATTAGTTTTAGCTACGTTTACCTGATCATTTTCTACAAAACTGTCAAACTCAGGTACCATTTCCAGTGGGAATTTCTAAGCCACATACCCACAGTGTGATAGTATGTTGCTTGGATCCCAGGAGTCAATATACCGTAAACATCCATCAGCCCATACAGCATAGGACTAATAAGTTAAAGCAGAGCAAACAGAGCAGGCAGCAGGTGCTCTTCCCTCCATCGCTGCCTTTGTCTCTGCGTCCTCCATCATTTCAATGGTGCTGTTTGAAAGTGTAAGACCATTCATTTTATCACAGCGTGTGTTTTGGTGCACAACACCACAACACTGTCTCTGATATTGTTCAGATTCTCATTACCTGAGCAGACATCCTGTGCTCTAGGTTGGTCTCCATGGGGACAACACATCAGTTACGTCAGTGCACGGCGATCTCATGGTAAACACTTAGTATCTCTTTAATCGCGTGTCCACAGTGGAGAATATGACTATGTGTGATCACACAGTGAAGCTACAGCAGCATTCTCTGTCAGCTGGCTAATCTGTTTGAGTGCTGCCTCTGTGAGAATATGAGTAAGCTCAGGAGTGGTTTATTTACAGAGAATAAACAAAGAGGAAGACAGAGGACAGATGGTTTTTTTCCAAGGTTACTAAGTGAGAGTCAGCTGATTTGTTTTAAAGGGAAGATAGAATTGTATCCATGTAAAGCTGGGTTAATGACTAAGGATACTAGCGCACTGATCAAAGGTCTCTAAGAAACTAGCCTATATGGAAACTTAGCATGTATCACACAAGTCTGACTTGGCTTCTTCTCTATTGTAAGAAACAACCGCTGTGTTTAGTTTTATACTGTACCACCAACATTTAAAAAGCAAAAGGCAATTGAATGATAGTTGTCCTATAATGTTGTCAAGCAGGAGCATGTATGAATTAAAAAGCAGTAGTCCATGGACTGACCAATGGTAGATAGTTTAAGTTTATAATACCACATTGTTAATTAAGAAGATGAACCAAACCATAAACTGACTGCTCTTTTAATTATTGAAACTTTTCTTCTTCCTTCTTCCTCCAAAAGTATGGGAACAGCAAGGTCAAGTTTTTACTAAAGACATTTGAGATCAAAAGATGAATATGAAACAAGGGATCAGAATGTCAGGTTTTATTTCCTGGTATTTAATGCATATATGTTTGACAAGTTTAGGACATAGCACGTTTTGTTTCAGCCACCCCCATTTTTAGGTGGGGGCGGCTGAATCAAAAGGGGCTATGTTCTAAAATTGCACAAAATATATGCATGTAAATACCAGGACATAAAAGCTGACATTGTGATCTCTTGTTTCATATTCATCTTTTGATCTGAAATCCAAATGTCTTCAGTGCGTAGCAAAAATGAATAACTTGATCTTGCTGTTCCCATACTTTTGGAGGGCACTGTATCTCCTAAATGCAATTTATAGTATGTGCAGTTCAGTTTTAATCAGTGTCAAATCACAAAATATAGCAGTGGCTATAATTGCACTTATTTCAGTATTACATTTCAGATGGAATTGCCCTCAAAAAGCCTGTTGGTCTCTCTGTTTACATTGTTGTCCTGACTGCTTTCATCCAACAGTTTACTAAACTCTTTCACACTCTTCATTTTGGGCTCAAGGTCACTTGTGGCATGCAAATAAAGCTATGTGCATGACATTGTGCAGAAGGTTTATTTTAGTACCAGAACATTATTCTCCGTGAAATTTGAAATTAGCAGTCTTCGGAAAATCATGATGACAAAAAAATTCTTTTGATAAGGAAATAATTGTTATTGAGACATCTTCTCTTGACACGAACATGGGCCGATCAATAGACACATGGACTGACAATCATTGTCAGTCATCAGTCATCAGGCATTGTTGTCCTTTTCCACTGCAGGAACTAAATGAAAGGTTACTGAATATGTAACCATTGTCACAGGTTCTGCTTAATGCAAGTTCCAGAAACTTTCAGCAGTATACAGGACTACTACAAATATAAGAGTAACCACCATTTTACTCCTGCATCTATACTTTAATGTAGAAAAATGAAGGATCACAATGTGTGCAGGATAGGGCTTAGGTTATGGTTAGGTGTTGCAGACTTCGACACAACACCGACCCCAGCAGTGCCCTGATTCTCCATCAGTGTTTAAACTTAAATGTAAATGTGAGAGAAAATCAATAACAATATCAGCGCCACTTCTTCTATTGCTGTCTGTCCCACAATTGCTTACTTAACTCTCCTACCAAACGCATAAACGCACATAAAAAACACACATAAACAAGGCTGGTCCCCTGTTGCCTTTTAAATGATGTATCCTTTATCTGCAATGTCCTAATTTGTAAAATACACTCGAAAGAGCCTCATACCAAACCCTGACATGCTTCATAAAAGTTCAGATTACAGGAAGCCCCAGGTGACTGTGGTTAAATGTTCATCAGCTAGTCTCTAACTGTGTCTGTGTGCCGCTTAGTGTTGGGCAGGTAGAATTCAGTGGGTTTTTAGAGCTTTTTAACTGTTAACAACTGCCTGCTAAGAGCAGAAATGATGCTATGAGAGTGGTGAGAGTGAACAGCTAAACAATGAGCTGGAACTCACTAATAAAGCTCTGTAAAGCCGCGGGGAGCGGCAGATTCAGCTGATAATTCTCTGTAGGTTCATCGCTACGGGAGACCCCTTTGACATTGTCACATTGTTTTCACATTGTCATTTGATGCATTGTTATTATGAGAATATAGATTATAGTAGTAGAAAAGGGTTAACTGATGACTTACTGTATTCATCACTAAAACCCTCTCACACCGTCACACCAGAGTGTCCAAAGTTTTGTCATTTGTGTGAGACCATCAAACAGCAGTAGAGGGTTTGGTTCTAGTTCCTTCTTGCTTGTTTCATTAACCTGCAGGTTTACCCAACCACAGCAGAGAACATGTAGTTATGAACGTAATGAGCTGGAAACAAAATCATGGGGAAGTGGTTTTGAAAATAGGGACCAGGGATTTCCTGGATTCTTTGAAATAGTTCCCAGGGAGTTCCAGAAAGCCTTGAGGGTCAGAGGGTCCAGGAGACCGTGAGTGGATTCCAGGATGTTTTACAGGGTTTTCTGAAGCTGGTTCCAGGTGTGTTTGTTGGGAGCTTGAGTGGATTCCTTGAAAAGATTGATTTCCATGGGTACTTAACGACATTCCAGGGGACCACGACCTGCTTGCAGAGTGTAGGGTCTTTGAGGCAAAACATGGCAATCAAATGGTACTTCCAGGGGACTTTGAGGGAATTCCAGAACACTTGAGGGAGGGTGTTTCCTTAAGAAACTTTCTTTAGGTGATATCAGATTATCTGAGTGGATTCCAGCATCTGTAGGGGATTTCAACGGTGCTGGAAGGGATTTGAGGGGTGCTTATGAGGGTTGTAATGGAGCTTCTTTGGGTCCTTGGTGGGTCCATGAGGTCCTATGCTAAATAATGACTAGTTTAATTTTACAATAAAATAATTCACTAGAAATGATCCTAATTATAGTATGTCTAACATAACTATTGTAATGATGCATTATATTCTTGCCACAATTACCTCCACATACAGCTCCAAAATTCAACACTGGCTGGTGGGACTCAATTACTGAAGTTAAATAGAATTCTCTTGCCAATGTGTCTCTTTATTTGGGGTTCAAATGCATCAAAGATTTGAGATTTGGTTATTGGTTCATAACCAATAAAAACAATAAATAACAAAGGTAACTATGTAATGAACTCTTTACAGGCTCTTCCCTCGCTAAGAAGAATCTGTACATGTTGCTTCGATCACCATAAAAACACGTAAGAAGGGGTTAGAGACCAGTGTCTTCTGGGACTGATAGGGTTAATTATTGAATTTCTTTTGTTTCCCTAAGACTAAATGAGTAGACTGGAGCCTGCATGGCTGCTGTATTCTTCCTTGCAGTGGTTTTCTGTGCTCGGCTTGTGTTGCTAATCCGTCAAAATCATGTTATGGGGAGAATATTCATGTCTACAGTTACACCAGTTCTATACACAAGCACAATGAAAACTCAAGTTGGCTAAAGCCCCCCTAACCACATCTAAATTCTGATCAGCAGTCAGAGCGTGGACACACTAACAGTCTTGACGTGATAAAGTTGTACTTGACCCGATCCAAAGTGCTGCAGGCCTCCATCACTGCAGCTTCTGACTGACAGCTCATTCATTCAATTCAATTCAATTCAGTTTTATTTATATAGCGCCATATCATAACAACGTTATCTCAGGGCACTTTGTCATAAAGAACAGGTCTAGACCGACTCCTTATGTGTAACCGACTCCTTATGTCCAATTCATTTGGTCATATGGCTTCCACTTCACATTCACATCAGCAGCACCTCTTCCAGCTACTAAGGCCTCAACTCGGATCTGCCAACTTGCTTGGAGGCATGCCAGAAATAAAAAAATCAATATAGTTGTCATGTTCTTGGATGAACTATCATATTCTGCAACAAAGCACCCATGGTTCTGGGAAATAGAGAGAGAAACGCTGGTCTGTATGTCAAGGTGTGACACATCAGGAAACACGTCACTGCCAAGACACTTTGGAGCAGGGTGGGGCAGAGGCGGAGTGCTGGAAGGGATATATATGTAATTGCAATGCTGGAGACTTTAGCTTGGAAACAGTTTCAAGTTACTTGTAGAGAACCCAATGGATTTCCATTTCATAAAATGCTTTTTTATCATCTGCATAGCTTGCCTGCATATTCCGTCTGCTGAGTCAGGTATGAGACTAAGAACAGGATGGCGAAGAGAGGCTGAGTGGACGAGCATCCTTCACCCTCCTCCTCTGACTGCAGACACTGGAAGACAGCGCTCCACCCTGCCTGAAGGCAGACAGGAGCATTCTTTTGATACTGGAGCAACACAGGGAACAGACATGGGCCCCTTGCATGGAGGTTTTGGAGGATTCAACAGGAGAAAGAAGGTCAAAAGGGGCCATGTGAGGCATTTTGGACAGTTTAACTCAGACACGGTGAGTGCTGATGACTGGTATCTACTGATTACCTAACAAAAAGAATATAGTCAGCAGGGGGAACAGTGACATTAAAGGGTTGGTAAATCATCAGTAAATGAACGTATCACAGATCAAATGCACTTCCCTACGTAATTCAGTAAGTGGACGCATCACTGTTTTTGTTATTCAAACTCAAGACTTTATGTTTTTAAATGGCTGCACCATTCCATGAAATGGAAATATTCTTGTGCATCATTTTACAAATATTTCCCTAAAATTCAGCCTCATATATTTGGGATCTTTGGAAACTTTGGGATCTCCACTACAATTTAGAATAACTTGGCAGCAGGACATGAATCTGTACTCACTGACCCACTGTTTACTTCTTACTGTACATTATTAAGGGAGCTGTATGTCAATCAGTAAAATGTATTATTTCTGAACACTAATGAGCTTTCACATTAAGTTACTGCTCTTCCTCTTTCTAAGAAAGACCATGAAATCACATCAATATTTTTTCTTCAGCATGGCTGTAATGGAATTCAAACAAGGAGCTGCAGCTCTTCTTCACACTGCACAGGATGCTTAGGACTGTACACCTGCAACCTGATCCTGGGAAAGTGCCAGCTGAAGGGCTTGTCGCAACAAACAGGTACGTCTCTGTGCCCCCCCCTCACCAAATATACTGTGATGTTGTTGTTAATGAAAACCTGGGTGTTCATGGCCAGCGTTTGCTGAAGTGATCTATTGCAGCCAAATGACAGGACAGTGTCAGCAAAACCTGCGCAAAATAGGGAATAAAAGTTTTCCATAATCTCCTCTGGTCTTCGTCATATTTCTCAGTTTATGAATATATTTGATCTAATTTGGAATTTTAAAGCTTTTAAAGTTAAAATATATTACACAAGCCTGATCTGATTAAATACTTGTACTTATTTCTACAAACATATATGTCATCATTTTGTCACAAATTAAAAGAAAATGTATGTGGTATTGTTGCAAATGAAAAGGCCATCCCTTTTTATTTGATATGATGCTAAATTTGTGCTTTTAAGATGTCAATATTGGAGATAAAGGCTGCAAAAATATGTTGATTTCTCACACTGTATACAGTAAATATACATATAAACATACCATATATTACAAGATACAAAAGGAGTTGATTTAATGGGAAAGGAGAGAAGTCAGCAATGTCCTATTTTGAAGCATCTATAGCCACAAACAAGGAAAGTGAACTGAAACAGTAAAGTCAACTCAAAGTCTTGTTCTGAAAGTTTTTCTTTGTCCTTGCAGATACATTTCTCCAGACCCTGAGGGATTCCTAATCACCAGCCAGCACTTCAATGTACAGTAGAAACAGTCCATTATTTGTATGTTAGTAGAAACAGATAGTTACTCCTAGTAACCTTTACCTGCATATTCTCATGACTCAACAGATCATTTCACATCACTTTGATTTGGATAATACAATGACTTGATGGATTACTTGGAGGACATTGCAGGACCATACAGTGTCTATGTCTTTTGGTTTTGGTTTTGAAATATGTCGTTTTCTGCATTATTTTGCAGTGGATATTTGACAGTTTTCTTTTCTTTAAATGTCTGATTGATTTTCCTTACAAATGTCTAGTTAAGTATAGTTGTAATTTCATTTCTAGTTTTAGTCTTTTTCGTAGAAGTCATAACATCCCTCTCATCTCATCCTTTATAGACCATGATGAACACCCGAGAACACCTTAAGGCCTTTAGGTTGAGTGAAGATGAGCTCTTTTGAGTTTTGACCTTGTAAAGTATTATGATCATGCACTTATAATACAATATGGCTGCTGTTACAAGACACTGTAATGCAGTATGAATGCTTGTTGCAACACTTACGATTCATTAAGTATGTGTTAGAATGTGTTATGTAGGTATTAGTTATATAACTTAAAGGATAAGTACACATTTTTTCAATGCTATCTTAATACAATTAATTGATATGCCCATATGTACATTGAAAGGGTTATTGGTCTTGATTGTTCCTACCATCCATACTCGCTGCAAAGAAATGTATGTGACGCTAATAAAGCGATTTCAAATAAGTAATCAGTTCTCTTTATAAATGAATTCAGCTGAAGTGGATTTGAGGTGTGAGATAATACACTTAAGGAGAAAATCTTTCAAAGTTACATTGTTGTTAGTATCGAATTTCCTCTTTGTGTTATATCCCCTGCCGTGGCTCAGCAAGAAAACACTGTTGGTTGAAACACAAAGAGGAAATGTTATACTAAAGACGAACTTTGGAAGATATCCCCTTGAATAGTCTAACTTGGACTGCTGAAACCTCATATTAGCTTCAGCTAAACTTTAGAATATATTTTTACACAGAGCAAGGACTGTGGATTTTGTTCCCCATCCCTTACAGGACCAATAACTCTTTCAATGTACATATGGGCATGTGAGTATTGCTTCAAGGTAGACTAAGAGGAA
Organism: Maccullochella peelii; assembly: GCA_002120245.1. Lineage (NCBI taxonomy): Eukaryota > Metazoa > Chordata > Actinopteri > Centrarchiformes > Percichthyidae > Maccullochella > Maccullochella peelii. Next base: position 1,001 of record LKNJ01002315.1, on the reverse strand, counting down.
GAAAAAGTGAACACATCCTTTAATAGAAAATGTTACCTAGTCTGCTTGTATCAAATTCTCATAACAGAATATAATACATAATTTGTTATATACTATGGGTTTTACTTTAGTCCCAATCAAAGCATCCCCTTTCATAATTTACAGCCACGTGAAAGGAAAGAACACGAGAGAAAAGATGAATTTGCAGGAGGAAAATGAGGAGCAGAGCTTTAATGGTTGATGGATTGCTCTTCAGAACACAGTGGATAAAAGTCAGAGCTCAGAGCACACAGGTCAGACCTCAGCTGCTGACACTACTGTTTCTGAAGTTATCTCCATACTTTTGCTTCTCCCTTACATCTATTTTTCCATTTTGTAATACTGTTTGTAAAGTGTTGTGGATGTTAAAAATCATCATCATTGTCATAAATGATCATCTCCAGCTGTTTCATTAATTTTGACTCATCTGTTTAATTGATTATGGTGTTTCAGCACTAACATAGCTTTTCTGACCGGGACCATGTACTGTATACACCAATTGATTTGCCACATATACTGAATTGAAGATATGTATAATTCTGTTGTAATTTGTTGCATGATGACAATCAGTGGTGATCAGTTTGTTTCTGTTTCATCATCAGGGAAGCTGCCATTGACAGCTGCTCCCTGAACTATACCTGTAATAGTAGTGCGAATGGTATTGATGTTAATATTAATAAAAATAATACTAATAGCAATATTATAATAGTAATACTAATAATAAGACCAATAACAATAATAGTAGGAACACGGGGGCAGCAGGTGGCCAGCATCCAGACTCCACAGCACCGCAACCACAGATCCAGACTCCACAGCTCTGCAACCACAGATCCAGACTCTACAGCTCCGGAGGCAGAAATACCTGCAGAAGCAACAGAAGGAGAGAGAAAGAGGAAAGAAAGGGAAGCAGTTGAGTTAGTAACCAGCATTAATGGGATAAGAGTGTGTACAGATGGAGAGGGAGAGGAGGAGAGAGGAGCTCA
>LKNJ01002314.1:0-65012 GCA_002120245.1 Maccullochella peelii | reverse complement strand
TAACATGACAGAATGTGGAAAACGTGAAGCGCTGTGAATTCTTTCCGGATGCACTGTAAATAAACATCGCAAAACAGTCATACCTTCCTAATAATACTAACATCTCAAATGTGAACAGCATATAAACAAATACATCTACAGATGATGCTTCTTGAGCGGATGGAGGAGGGTTGTCAAAAAGCTTCCTTCCCCTGGGGGGTATTCAAAATGGCCGATTCATATATAGCACTAAAAACAGTATAAAATAAAAGGCATTTTATAATCTTATGTTTATTCATTCTATTCTTGTCTAGCCTTGTCCAACCATATCACTGATCAATCAGATGTATCCAAATGGACAAAACCAAATATTCTCTTTTACTTTTATTTTAATTGGCACTTTATTGTCTTACCGCTATATTGGCTACTACATACTCAGCCTTTTATTTCTCTACATTATGAGTCACTTTGTAACTTGGTTTCCAAAGGAACTATATTATATTATATTTGTATTACCTCCAACAATCTTTGTCTATTGTCTTGACAGTTGGCTGTATCAGTGGCTAAATTACTGGTTCCCACGTTTCAGTTTATTATCTAGAATTGTTATAAATAATAGATTTGTGTTCGTCTCTTATAAACCTGTGACTTAAAGATAGGGCTGTAATGAAATGCTCATTGATACATTAATGGATAAGGAGTATAACAATGAGCCTGGACAGAAAATTTAAATTAATCTTCTGTAAATCCTTACGTGGGCAGTAAATCCTACCTTTCTCAGCAGCACTGTCATGTTCAAAAACAGCTTTAGTCTGGGACATAAAACCGAGTTCCATTATGGAGGCACGAAATTATTGCATCTCCATTTAATAGCTATCACTGTCCCAAGGACCTTGTAATGTCCAACCTTGTCCTGATCTGTTGTGGAGAATTTTCATAGATGACTCAGGGAGAAAAAAACTCACTCATATTTCCAAGATAAAGAAAAATGAAGTTATAAACACTTGGTCACTGAAGTCTCACTTGTGCATGAAGCAAGTTCTTGGCAGGAATCAATGCACAGAGCCAAAACCATGAGGTCACCTGTCTCACAAATCAGTCTTTGTCTTTCAGTGACCTTTTTTATTGGGAAACAATATAGCTAGAGAAGCAATAAAAAAAAAGCCCCACTGGTGTTTTTGATGGAGGGCGGCCATCTTGTGATCGGAGAGACAGGAAATTCAGGTTGACATGGCTCAAGTAGCACACCTGTGACTCCAGTACCACCTGTCTCACCACTGCAGGCAATAATGTGTCCCATTTACATTATCCTCACACACGAGGTGCATGAACTGAAGCAGGGTCTGGTTTCTAATGTCACTCAGTTAAATGCCAGTGGTATGACCTGTAAGGCTAATTACAACATGAACCCATAACTCAGCCACGCCATACATACAGTGTAGCATCTGGGGAGCTGCTCATTAGACATGATTGAGCTTAAAACGTACTATTACTTTCTTATTACTTATTCAAAAATGAATCAGTCATTAGTTTCAGTTTAATTAGTTTAATAATTAGTTTTGATTACTCAGTCCATCTGTATCAAAGGTGCCTTTAAATATCTACAACACCACCACACCTACATGTCAGATCTTCTGAAATTCAAGAATAAGGCTGTCAGCTGGACACTGTAGTTTTTAGTAAATGCTACTCATATAGGAGTAAAAAGGAGAATTTGTTGGGGACTATTTTTAGCAGCGGATTAATATATAGATTAATATTAGTATGTGGGATTGAGTCAACATAAAATACAGTGTGTGTGTTCATGGTAATGAAGGAACATGTCACCCAGTGCAACAGTGTGCCTCACTGATGTGTTGTTAATAGTTTTTGGACAACAATGGAACTCTATGGCACAGAGGAAGAAGATCTGTCAGGCTTCAGATACACACATGGAACTTGTTAATAAGATACATTCATTGTTGGTTTAGGTCGTTCATGAGATTTGTTGATAATTTGAAAAATGCAGGCCCATCCTATAACACCTGTACAAATAATGTGTTTTAAATAATAAATAATAAAAAAAACAACATAATGTGTTGTGGTTTAAACAGGCAACCTAAATTCATCCATCCATTATCTAACCTACTTTCAACCCAACCGGTCGAGGCAGATGTCTGCCCACCCAGAGCCTGGTTCTGGTTCTGCTCGAGGTTTCTGCCTGTTAAAAGGGAGTTTGTCCTTGCCGCTGTCGCTTGTGCTTGCTCTTGGTGGGAATTGGGTCTCTGTAAACATAAGGAGTCGGTCTAGACCTGCTCTTTATGACAAAGTGCCCTGAGATAACTTTGTTATGATATGGCGCTATAGAAATAAATAAAAACTGAATCTATACCACTTATCCTCAGAGGGTCGCGGGGGAGCTGGAGCCTATCCCAGCTGACATTGGGTGAGAGGCGGGGTACACCCTGGACTGGTCGCCAGTCAATCACAGGGCTGACACAAAGAGACAGACAAACAAACATTCACACTCACAGTCAGGCAGCCTACAGTTTGGAAGTATTTACTTACCATCAACAGCTAGCTTAACCCTGGTGACAGCACATAGCACTCATAGCAGAAAAAATACATCTGATCACAGGTCTTTAATTTACATCTGTTATTTTCATTAAACGCAAATCCTGTCCCCACTGCGAGGCTTACCCATGGCTAGCCGGCCAGTTAAGATGATACAACTTAGGTAGTTTCCTCATTCACACAGTCTAATTTTCCATGGCTAGGAATTTGTCAGTCCTCATGCAGTGGTGGAACGTAATTAAGTCAATTTACTCAGGTACCTAAGTACAATTTTAAGGTACTTGTACTTGTATTGAATCTGTTAATTTGAAGCTCCTTTGCACTTCTTCTCCACTGCATATCAGAGGAAAATATTCTCCACTGCATTTATCTGACAGCTGTAGTTACGAGTTACTTTGCAGATGAGAATTTTTAAAACCTATAATGAGCCTATAAAATACAAGGCATTGTTATACAGTAATTATACAGCCACCTGACACTACATACAAATGATTAAAATAAGCTCTACCCGAGATGGCTACAATATTTAAATGCTGCTTGCATGTTAATGCATCAATAATGATGTTTTAACCAATCGAATAGTATAACATATACAAATGTAATACTGACGGAGCCCATTGTGGCTGTATAATAAATGCCTTTACTTTTATACAGTATACAGGTTGTGGTATTTTTACTTTTAGTAAATAAATTATCAGAAGAATTCAAACCTACTCTTGTTCAACAACACAATTCCACTGTTTTATAATGGATTTCTGCCAAAAACCTCAACTTCTAACTTGAGCTGCCCAATTTGTAAAACCTTTCTCACTTATTCCTGAATGGATTTTGGCACAACAGTAAGGAAAACAACCTGAGAGCGTGTGTCTGACGGGTGTAAACAAAGACAACTATTATGTCCCAATTGCCAGGTGCTGCATGTGGCATGCCACAGTAATTCAACGTATCCCACAGCTCTAGACGTAACCCGTCCAGTGGGGGGGGAGAGAACCTCTTATGGAACTATGTGCTGACCGACAAGGACTGTTCTCCAAACATGCATGGAGCGGGAGGGCAGATTGAGTTCTTGGCAGGGTTTCTGTCCAGGGAAACAGAGGGAGATAATGAAAGATGGGCGGAAAATAAGCAGCATGGGGCAACCTGCTGCGTCAAGCTAGATCCAGAAGATGATGTGAGGAAAAGAGGAAAGAGTGCATGTGTAGAGGCGTCATGTAGTGGAGGGGAGGTGGAGGGCGGTCATCATGTATCCACTGGGAAGCTCAAAGTTGTGCCATTAAAAAAATTTTTTGTAAAATTAAAAACCATAGCAGATGATAACTTCTAAAGTCTAAATAAATGTCCACTTACACACACGCATATAAAATATACAATATAAATAGCATTAGCAATTTACAGAGCATGGATGTGTGATATACCACAAAAAGTACCCAGGGTATACAACATTGTAATGAATGTGTAAGATCTTTTATTTTATGGTCCAAATCCATTAAGCCTGCATAACTGCTGTATTTTAGGATTAATGGAAATATCTGTTCATTTTGTAATAATCAGCTTATGTTTCTGACTGTCAAGTAGAACTAATTAGGCCTGTTGGAAGAAGTACTGAATTTTGAAAATATATCCTCCTCCCAACACACGTATACAGCAGGCTACGCATCAGAGAAAGCAGGCACTGTTGAACAGTTGGATAGTAAAAAGATTGCTGCCCTACAAAGCCAAAACTGAGCAACTACATACCCAGTCACAATTGAGTGAAGATGAGAATCTAACTTATTGGCATTAGTTGTACCATACAAAAAAATAGTATGCTACAGAAATGTGACATTTTCTTGAAACAGTATGTACAATTTGCTCTAACCACAAAACAGCTAAAAAAAATAAAACAAGCTAAACTGTAGAACCTCACTGTCTGTACAGTAGCTGTTATCTTTGATTGGAAGATATACAAAAAAACCCCATCAAAACAACTTATCTAGTGCTGCTAGCCTAGCTTAGCAGACTGACTCAAGTGGAAGGCATGCGATTCATGTGGCTATTTTTAAATCGATATTTAATATCATATCATTGTTAATTAATTTCCTTAAATATTAAATAAGTAAATATCATTGCCAATGGTAGATGGACATGCAGACACATAGCAAAACAAATGTACATTTATATGAGTCCATTTGTGCAAGACAGTTGAATTCCCTGAAGATTGTCCAAAGGCAGAATACAGTATGCTTTTTGCATCCTTGCATCTGCTTAGAATTCATATATGTATAGAAAAAAAAAAGCTCCTCATAGCTAACTGACTGACTCCATGGAACGATTTTGTTTTACATCTCTGACACACACTTCTATCCATTCATATACATCTACTACAATTTTATTGTGTGTTTACAACCTGGAGACAGGCAAAAACTCAACTTTAAATAGCTTAAAACTTGTTTTCATAAAAACAGTGGTATTTATGAGTAACCCATCTTATCTTGAGAACAAAAATAGATAACATCCCTACCTAACTGTGGCAGTGTCATCAGTCTGTGAATAAGGGGAGGGAAAACTGAGCAAAAACAGCACAAGGTTCAAAAGGGACCCTACTTTATCCACTTCTGTGTTTATGGTAGATTAGGTATAGCTGTATAATATTTACAGGAAAGACTGTTGGTCAGTTGGTTAATAATACCATCGAGTTTTATAAGCCAATAAGTGTTTACATTGACAGTTACTGAAATTGTTTAACCTTTGCCTGAACCAAATGCTTTTCCATTTTTACAGTGATGACATTCAGCTAAGAAAAAATGCCTCTTTTGACCTCTTTCACATGGTCTTTTATACTGTCAAGCTTAACTTGTCAATTGATGGCACCGTTTTGATGAAGAAACAACAAAGAAAAATATCCTGGCAGGAAGTCTAAAGGGGGAATATAATTGCTGCTGTACTGTGCTGAAAAGGCTATTCAAATGCCATTCTGCACACAGTGATTGGCTTTCCTTCCCTCCTCCCATTTGCCCTCTCTCAATGCTTTCCCTGTCATTCAAAACATGAGGAGGCCTTTTCACAAGCCTGGAATAGTTTGCATGGCAGAATAACAAGCTAATTAGAGCTCCTCCAGTGATGGATGGTTGTGAGAGGGCACAAGATGTGGGCACGAGGGCAGCACGGCACCCCGATAGCGTCACAACCATCTGCCCCACTTTGACGGCTTAATTGGAAGAGCGATGGGGGATATTTGGGATCCAGCCTAATGACTGGGCTGACCCTGTATGGATGGCTAATGCCATTTTGCCCCTTTTTGTAGGCCATATGTTTGGTACTCAGCCCCCCTTTGTTTTGTTTCTCAGGTTGGGAATGTTAAGGTCAATGGGGGTCAATAAGTTGCCTAAAGCAGCCGTCTTAGTGTCAAATTCATAATGAAGGATGAGGAGGGTTGAAAGTTGTAGCTTTTAAATTTACCACTTAAACCAGTGAGACCTATCTCAAGTACTTGTTATTCTTGGGTAAATTTAGTCAACTGAGCAACGCCTTCTCCCTTCATGCTTCTTCAAGAAGACCTTTGGATCCAACCATGTCTTCTACAAATTATCCTTATATTACTTAATGGTTATGCCAAAACATTTTGTAGGAAATGTAATTGCTGCATGTATAATGCTTGACTGGAAAGCTGTTTTTTTTCCCAGTCCAGGAAGTGTCACATTGTTGTACCACACAAAAGCAATAGGAAGGTTGTTGGGGCGATTGGTGGCCATGCAAAGCACATAACTGGGGACCAGGTTGGGGCTGGGGACTGTGGTTAAGGCTAGATTGTGATTTTGGTTAAATATAGAGAAAATACATTTTTACTGTCTCATGTGACCTTTAAACATTTTCAATATTAAACCAAGACAATGATATTTCCCTTACCTAAACCTGCATTCATTCTTCATTCAACATTCAACAAGCTGTAAACAAACATAATCACTTTATAAAGTTGAAAATTATTGCTAGCTTACATATCCATTAGACACAGAGAAACATTAGCATTTATTTGGAGTCATGTTTGTGTCCACCTGAGAAAAATATCTGGTTCCTAACTGCTAAATGTTAACTTGGTGAAGCTGGTGAACACAGCAACAGCGACTAGCTGTGTTCACCAGCTTTTTTTTTGCTAAAATAAAAAAGTTGCCGGCTGCGTCAGGAAATGATGATGATGATGATGAGAGCATTGACACTGAACCAAAACAGTAAAGTCACTGGCTAGAAGACCAAAACAATGAGCTGAAAGAGGCTAAAAAGCTTGTTAGAGCTGAGGGGAACTGCAGAATCGGGTGATAATTATTTGTGGGCGAGCATTTTCACATTACACATACCCACCTAACCCATTGGCAATATGAAAGTAATGCTGATGATTAGTACAACATAATGTTTTGGTTGCTATGAGCAGATATTTTATGAAGAAAAGGAAACATGTCAGTGGACGTTTTGCAATTCACATTTCCGAATAAATGTATTAAAACCTTTTTAAGGTATTAAAAAAGTATTGTGGGTGGCATTAGGTTTCTTTCAATAAATATTTGTTGTTACAATTTAGTAAGTATTAGAATTTATGTACTTCTAAATTGGCATGTGATAAAGATATTTTTTAGGGATAAAGGTTGTTGGATCCAACACTGGATGTGTGAAATGTAAAAGAAAAAAACAGTGATTCATGAGGCTGCTTTCTCCTTTACATTACTTCTGAACTAATGCAAGTTCCACACTTTTTGCCTAAGTTTTGCTTTTGCTTTTTTTCTTTTCCAGGATGGATCTAATTTTGCTGAGCCATATGTCTTCCCTGCCATCATTCCTCACTAAGACCTCTTAAAAGCTATCTGTCTGGCCCCCTCTTCCTTTGCCCATTTAGAGTATACAGGCTTGCCCTGAGAGGTGAGATGCTGATGAGGTGAATATATTATTAAAAACGCATTAGACATCACTGCAAGAGAGATAATTTGTCCTGCAGCTAGCTCTGCATCAGGTTACAACTGTTGGATCTATCACTGTGGTGTTGGAACCGACGAGGCTTGGGTGCACTGAGTTTGTACAGACCCCAGTTATGACCTGTGTTACCTTCTCTGTCAATTTCATCCACCCAAACACAATTTTCATGCCGCTGTGGTTGAATGGCATGAGTTTGATGTGAAGCTGGATGACGAGATGGGGAAGTGAACCACACGCTCATGAATTTTTACTCTCTTAATCTATTACCACCTCTCTGGCTTTTTATTCATTTGGACATTCGTGCTAGTAATGCTAGCAAGGCTTGAGCTCAAATATCATTGGTTGTGGAAACATTCCTGAACCTCGTGTGTATTCCCCCTCTCATTCCTCTAGTGAAAAAGAAGAAAAAAAAATCTTTGAAAAGAAGCAGATGTCAAATATCAGGTTTAGTTGAGATTGTACAACACATAACAAATTACTACGGATCACCATACTATCATTTTCAAAAGCTGCCGGATCAATGGCACTGTAACGTTAGAGGCTGCTAATTCTCGACATCACTTCCTGATTACATCACTGCTCCCTGTAGCTTTATTGCACAAACAAAAGGGTCACCACATGCTCGTGGCACTGAATGATCCAGTCACCCCCTCAGAGTGCCCTACCTCAAATTATTCCCCTGTTGACCAGTGGGAGGAGGGAAAAAGAAAGGGAAAAAAGGAAAAGAGTGACCCAGCAAGCACAGGCTATTTCTGTCAGGTATTGTGAGCCTGATTCACAATGTCACATTTAAAGAGGAGAGGGAGACTGGGCCAGCCTGGTCCTCATTAGTGCGCTTTTGGCTTCAGGTTAGAGTCAGACCCAGGCCTATTGTCACACTGTATCAGATGGCCAGTATAAACACCTTTAATCAAAGTAGGGTGTCTGTTCAGCGCTGCCCACAAACGCAAAGTGGCAGTCCAGCTCGGCCTTACAGTAACCATAGACCTGTTGTAACATTCCCTCCTAATGTAGCCGTCATACTCGCTTGCTTCGAGATCTGCCGGGAAACCAACGCCACAACAGCAGCTTCTGAAAGCATCTGCATATTTTCCTTCAATTCTTCCCCTCCTGTAATCTACAGGGTTGTTAGTTTTCCTCATTAAGCTTGAGGTCAGTTTAAACAGGGCAGACCACCCATGGAGATAAAATTGCCTCCGCCATCCTCAATCCATCCCTCCTCCATCTACCGACTTCTGTATTCATCACCAGACATGTGCCACACACCTCGCATGTAACTAAGCTGCCATGTCTAGGAGATGAAACGGGGTAGTGAAACGTTTGGTCCTTTGTCACAAGACCGTTATCATGGGAGGTTCTGTTAAAATACATGGACAAAAAAAGAAGATGGAAAAAGACTTGATGCAGAGGATGAAAGGCATTGTGGGGGATTGGAACAGATTAGTGCAGGAAAGCAGTTATTTAGAGTGCACTGTGGTAGTTTTGGGGTGATAAGTGAACAGAGGGCTGCGGGGGCGTGGTGTGTCTGCAAGTGGATTGATGAGTTGGCGAATTGGGCCTGCTACAGCAGCGAGGGGAGACAGAACCCTGCCATTATCTGGAAATGAGTAACACGTCCTGCTCCGCGACCCGGCCCCTGTCACACACCCTTGACTGAATGATAAGATTTCAGAAAAAAGGGGCCTAGCTCAGAAGCTTGTATTAATATTTGATAGACTCCTGTGAGAAGATGTTGACGTTAGGATAGGACGATGTTAGTGTAAGCTATCAGCCAAACTGATAAAAATTTTGATGACAATTTTATTATTTTAAATACACAGGGAGACTGCATAATATATTGCAAGTTTTCTTGATCACTTAATGCATCAATGTGCTCTAAAAAGTCAGGGTATCAGGGCAAATCTTTCGAGTTGAGTTCCACTTCGGTGAACTTTGGATTTGCACTCATCACCAGCAAACTGTCTTAACAGTGCTGACCTTTGAGGGAACTAGAAAGCCCAAAACTGGAGATGCTATCGTAGCTAGCTGTTTAGCACCATCTACTTTTATCTCCTCTGTATGTTCTCTGTGGAATATCAACTGTTTCACAAAAGAGAAATGGTTTGTAGACAGTTATGAGATAGTTGATGGTACAAATACGTCTCTTAAATAAACTGTGTCAATTTATTGTCCCTAGTGACTGAGCTATTGTAACTGACTAGAGCTAGCATGTTCCCGGCTGGCTACTGTGCTAGCAGTTAGCTCGCCAGCTACAGTAGTTTGCCAGTTAGCCCCAAATTCAGTCATTGCTGCTTGGCCTCATTTGGTGAGCTCTCAGGATACAAAGTGAATGTAAATAAAAACGAAGACTTGACTTTAAACTCACATGTTACACCCCAGATTAAAGCTGCATTATCCTTTCGGTGGCCTGTGGAGGGTATAAAATGCTTGGGCACCATCATACCACATGACTTGGACAAGTTATATAAAATGAATTATGGCAAATTATTATATATTAGTGGATCTTAATAGGTGGATGTTGCTGCCTCTCACCCTATCAGGTACAATAGAATGTGTCAGAATGAACTTGCTACCTAGGCTTCTATTTCTCTTCCAAACTCTGCCCATCTTGCCACCGAACAAAATGTTTCTAACTTTTGATCTCCATGTTTATTTGTCAAGGTGTCCATGGGTAAGATACAAGGTCTTGGAGCAACCAAAACACCTAGGTGGGCGCTCCCCAACCTCATACTGGTGGGCCTGTCACTTGAGGGCACTCACAATCTTGGTTACAGATAAAACGGAGACAAGATGGTTAGAGATTAAGAAATCAGCCCTACAACAAACCCTTTAACAGAGGTGGTATTCACTGGTGATAAATCCCAGAAGGAGGCCTTAGGCAGATGGTCCAATACAACTGTCATAATATAGAAAGAGACAGCAGACGTATGGTCTCTCTGGTGAACTGTCAAGTCTGTCAAGTATTGAGAAAGTTTAGCCCCTTAAAATTAGACTCTGGATATAAAAGATGACATATAATCTTAAATTCGTCCACCATCTTATTAAAGTCCAAGAACTAAAGATGTTCAAAAGCTATGTAATGAATTTAAGTGACCTAGATCAGATTTCTTTAGAAATCTCCAAATAAGAAGCTACCTACTGACAAACTCATATTCAAATTACTCGGTAAAATATGTGGTTCCAGTCTCCCTAGAGACCCAGTGTTAGTCATTCTTGGGGTATTGCCTAGAAAAATTAGAGATTAAAAAAAAAACTTATTGTCCATACTTCTGGCAGCTGCCAAAAAAACAAACACAAAACTGGCTCAAGAAGGAATCTCCATCCCATGACAGATGGCATTTCATAATCAAAGCAATCTACTCAATAGAAAAATTACTTTTATGTTGACACTACAGAGTGTACAATTTGGTTTGAGGCAAAAGGAGAGGAGTGGCTCTAGATTGACTTACCTGAGCGACAGGTACACTTGTGGGTGGAGCAGCTACAGGCATCAAGGTAATCATACAATCTTAATACTTTGGACTTATCCTTGGTGTGTTTGTTCTTGTTTTAATATTGTGTTATGTTTCCTGGGTAATCTGCAACATCAAGAGGATTGATAAATGTGATACATATTACGTATACGTATATTTTTCAGATGTTATTACTGTATGAATAGACCTGAGTTATAGAGATGTAGAGAATGAAGGGTGGTGGGAGGGACAGGCAGGAGAGCGTGCTGGACTGGGTGAATGGGAAGTATCGATGGCACTGGATCAGAACACAGACTAAATATTGACAGAACGAACGAATGCTGGAGGTTAGTACACTAAGGGTAGTAGGGTAGACAAATAGGGTATAAGGGTTCTTTCCTACCCCATGTGTTTTAAAGAAGAATGAAAATAATATGTGAAATGTATATTGAAAACATTTGTACCCAATAAACAATAAGTTGCAATATTAAGTCTCCCTCCATTGATATTTACAACCAAAACTTATGAAGCTTTGCACAAGTTCAATCAGGAAGACTATCTTTATGCTACTCATTCATTTACATCTCTCTCTTTCCCTCTTTTCTCCCACTTTCTCCGTAATCAGCTGACTATGGCCGTTTACTCTTTCAGTTAAACCAACCAGATCAGCCAATCACATTGTTGCTGTCAAACTTTAAATCCGTTCTCCTCTCCAGTCACCTCCCAGGTCTGAGCTCACCAGAAGCCCAAGATCTATCCAGATCTCAGCCATTCTCCTCATCCCATCACCTCCACCACCAGTGTCTAGACCCCATCAGGGGGGTATCCTTTACTACTCACAGCTGCACTACCCCCTTAAAATATGACAACATCACGACGGGGTCCAATCACCAAAGACTCTTTACATTTCTCTTTCTTTATTGTGCACATGTCAATAAAATATTTGTTCACTCTTAATGAAGTCTCTCCTGATTGAAATGTAATAGCGTTGTCAGGCAACAAGACTCAAACACAGGCCAACAAAGGCAGGTTTAATTAAAGGAGACTTAGACAGGTAAACCTATGGCAGACATCAGCCTGGTATAATCAGGCAAACCAAACCTTGGTAAACAGCCAGTAAATGGTACACAACATGTAGGCAGACTGGTAAACAGCACTGGTCCCTATTCCATATTGTGTGTAAAACACTTTGGATTATCAGACAAATGGGGGGAAACTTGAGGGAAAGAACTCCGACACTAATTAGATAATTGAACACACCTGGGGACACTGGAGACAGGCCGCGGAGCAGGTGGAGGAATAAGCAACAGGTGTGAGGAGCAGTGCAACACTGGTGGACAGGTAACTAATAATGGATCTAATACACACACACACACACACACACACACACACACACACTAGTTTTTGTCACTTAGGAGGACATTTCATTGACTTTTAGACTTTAATTCATTCCCTGTAGAAATACCCTAAACTTAATCATTACTCACTCTAACCTCAACTCTTTCAGTTAAAACCAAGTCTTAACCCTAAAACTGAATGGTTTAATGGTGGAGGTGAGATGCCATAAGGTGAACCTTTCCCACTTGTATGGATGTTGCAGATATTGTCATGTCACTACGTTTATGTGTTCAATAGGTATACATGGCAAACAGATGAAACAAATATGTTCAGCACCATGAACTTCACTATTAAAAGTTTAACGGCTATGATTTTAATCTTCATAGTGACATTTAGTTATTGTTAGGGATTGCCATTTCCCCCCATAAGCTAATAGCTGTGTTTGTAGTCTCACAACACTTTGGCTTGTTACACTTAACAGGTTCAATTATACGTGTTAACAACCCAAAGCGAAGTATTGCTACTATGAAAGAGGCCGTGTGTTGCAAACTGAGCTAAAAACCCCAATTGAGACGCATATTCTAAATGCGCTATATACATGTTCAAAGAATGCTCCTAAAACTCAATTAATACTGGCATATCCCACATGTCTTAATGGGAAAATGCTACATTTGGAATAAGGCCCAATTTGGAATATCCAAACTGAATATGCTGTTGACATGACACGTATCAAATTCGGAATATTGTCATATTCGGATAATACTGTAAAATTAGTGTGCATGTAAACTTAGTCAGTGTTTACGTCATTCTTTCATCACTGCAGTGGAGTCTGTGCATCAGTAGTAGCAAACTTTAAATTGCTTTCATGATCAATAAAGCAGCACTCTGGAGTCATATGGAGTCAGAAATTCCACCTCAATTATTTACATAATGAATCAATAATATATAAATAATCAAGGTCTACTTTTGTTAATGCATGGTTCATTTTTTTTTTAGATAAATGGGATAAGAGTTTGACATGCCTAACCCAAACCCTAAGATACAGTGGGGTAAAAATACTTCACTACACTAACTGGGAACAAAAATGCATTGTGGCTGTTTTTGTTCTTTGATATGTTTTTTTTAGGATCTGCAGGGTGGCAGTCATTGGTCATTCTTTGCGTAAGTGTTCAGAGAGCCGCCCTTTGGTGACCATTGTAATGTGGCTCCTATCTGAAGCTCTATATCCTGGAGAGAGAGAGAGAGAGAGAGAGAGAGGGGCTGTTTCTCCAGACACAGGCATGCCATTCTCTGTTTCTAGTGCCACAACAAACACCACTGTTTGCTTTACCAAGATATATATAGAGGCAGGAAGTTTCTTTTAGCCTGCTTATTATCAATAGAAAGTAGAATGACTGGAGCAAAATGAGTTACCTTCTGCTGAACCATCTTAAAAGCTGGGCGGTATTCATCCCCAGCCCAGGAGCACATTTTTCATAGGTTTTATTATGAGACGTGGTTTCACCATTTAGCTGCTATAAAATATGTCTGTTACTTTCTCAGCTGCTTCATAACCACCTCTAACTGAAACCTCTTCAGACGTTTAAGTTGAATTACAAGTCTCCATGTTGCCCAGAAATATGCTACTTCTTTGCTGTGGGTTTACCCTTGGCCCTGGTATTCTGGCTCTGGTCAGCTCAGTATCTGGCCCACTAAATAGAATTGGCAATGTGTTTGAGCAGATATGGAACTAGTCTATTTGTCTGATGGCTTTGGGTTTGTATTCGAGAGGAGAACACCTACTACTGATAAGCTTCAGGCTGGACTGTAAAAGCAATATGTTTTTTTCCTCAACAAAACTTTGGTGTTAAAGAGGCAGTATAGTACAATAGCATTTGGTTGGTTTGGATTCATGTTAAAGAAAAGACAAGCCTAACCTAACCTCTGAAATAGTCACCCCGGTGAGGAAATTCTACCTGACTCAAACACATTTAACCTCTCACGGTTTGTGACTCATCAGTCCATTCATCCCATAATCCATTTGCACTGACACAGACAGGAACAAGAGCATTTTTGCTTTCTCAGCAAGTGTTTCTTCTAATTGCCTCCCAAACCCTGTGGAGCAAATTAAAAAAGTTCAGTGCAAAGTTTTGCTTACTTGCTTTTCACTTTGTTCCACAGCAGCATGATCACTCTTCACCTTGAGCCCTTGTTGTGGATATTGAAGCATTACTCTGACACACTTAGACTTCTGAGTAGAAAGCAGAGGTGTCATTTACGCTGGGGACATGTCCCAACCATTTTTTGAAATGGCCAATTTTGTCCCCACTTTTTAAAAGAATAATTTGTTAAAGAAATTTCTGATTAAAGCTTGCACCAAGAAATGTTAATGAACAAATGAGAATGCTTTGAGAAAGGTTTATGCACAATAAGAAAACATACAATGCAGTGTGACTATAGAAGAATCAAATGTGCATTGTCCATTGATGGATGACGTATGGAGGTGACGTGCGTTTTATGCTGAGTATGTTCATATTGTTGACTCTGCAGTAGCCTAGCCTGCCCTTGTGATGTGCTTTTTTCCCCAACCCTCCGTAATTATCTACTCTGACCTCAGTCCGCCCATTACATTGTCTAAATTCGTATATGTTGAAGACCGTTTAAAAAATGTTCTTTCATCTGAGCCCTTATGTCCCTACCACTTTTAACACAAAGTGATGCCCTTGGTAGAAAGTAAAAGTGTGGCTCACTTATTTGATTGTGTTTCTGACAATATACCCACACTGGCGTTTTTTACCTATATGTATTCTACCTATGATATACAGCAATTATCACAGGCAAACTTTCTCTGAGACACAATTACCTGTTAACCCATCCAGCAGACATAGAGCAATATTAGCATTCACTTGGAATCGTGTTTCTGGCTACCTAATGAATGTCCAATATTCCGTCTCCTTTTAGCTCTGTTTTGGTCTCCACCAACTTCAACTCCTGAGAAAATCTATCTGTTTCTCTAGCTGTTAATGCTCCACTACGTTCACCGGTATGTGAACATTTTTAAGGTGACCAAAACTTAAGTAAAACGAGATAATTTCATTTCCTTGAATTATCAGTATGTTCAGTGTTTCTTGCCATTTTGGATTAAAAATGTAAAAATGCTTTGACACTGTTCCACGCTTACTTTGCACCAATTACTCACATTTTTGATTAAAAAGAAACGGAGCGTTCTTTCTCTTTTTGTCTTTTTTAAACTTTTCAAAAAACACCTTTAACCACTTTTTCTTAAACATGAAGAAAAAGATAAGGTGAAGGGACAATACAAAGGAGAGTTTAGAAGGAGGAAGGAAGAGACAACAATATAAAGAGAATCAGAATTTTCAGTAGGCAGTAAAACATATAGAGTCTGTTGGAGCTAATAATAAGATGAAAGATGAACAAACTGTAGCTCCCAACAAATTTCATTTAACAGAGAGCTTCATCAGGCTCGGGCAGTAAATAGTTTTTGATCCTGCATAACGCATTTATTTAGTGTTTATTAATCAAAATTCAAAGACAAAGTAAACTTCAAAGGCATACATGAAGGCATTACAAAAGTTAAACTATTTTTTTTTCGCAGCACTAAAATCTATCATACAAGGATTCACATAAATAGCCAAATAAAACAAATCAAAAGTATAATGAGCATGTAGTGCACAGGAGACAGTTATAAATACATAGATGCATAATACATAAAATACCTCTGAGGGGGGGGTTTTAAATACTCTTTGTGTGTACTTAGGAAATATCTGCAATTTATCCCAGATGACTAGAAAGTATTTTTGTCATCTAACAGGATTAACAGTGTTTTATTATTGTGTCAATATGTGTGTGTGTGTGTGTGTGTGTTATACACTAACACATTTTATTATTAAACCAAAATCTTTACACTATGATTCAGCGGATGGATAGAAATAAATCAGGGGATAAAAGCAAGGGATTGGGAGGGCAATCTGTTCTTTCCTGTCCTAAACTTTTCTTTCTATTTCTCTCCTTTTCTTTTGCTTCCTTTCCTTTCATAGAGCATGGTCCTGTGTTTCCTAGGCAAGGAAAATGGAGCGAAAGTCACATTTCTTTAACTTTTAGAGACTTCAACCAGCCGGTAATGGTTTCCACTTAGACATTTCTAGGTCAATTCACTCACTGAGAAACCTTGCTAATCAAAAAATTATTTTCCAATGCACACCTTACCTTTTTCACTTGGAAGTAAAATGTCAGTCTACTGTTACTTAGCCAGAGGGGAATAAAAGGATCATTGGCAGTTTTACTTCAGAACTTTGCATAGAGAGAAATATCTGAACACCTAAAACTCTGTCTCCATCCTCTCCTACTGGTCAGTATAGGGGGCTGATTTCATACATGGATTATTCTTGGGGGGGGGGGGGGGGNTGGACAGAGGAAGGAACCAGCTGTGAATGACAGGAAGGGGCTATGCATTGGAACCAAAATGCAGGGCTACATGCACTGGCAGGACAGACCCTGGGAAATCTCCCTACACCCAACACAGTCACACATCGAAACAATACAGCTGGGTGCTGCACAATGACGGAGCCCCTCCCAGAGAGGCTGAGCAGGAGAGGAGACGGGTCCTGTTCACTCTCATGCTCGCTCGCTCTCTCTCTCTCTCTCTGTGTATGTGTGTGTGAGAGTGCATTTGTCATAGCTCTCTCTCTGTCTGAGAAAACTGCTCTCACTCCATTTTTTCTCTGATTATGACTCAAGAGCGCCCCCATGGGAGTAACATGCATATCCCAGCACAAAGTCAGAGACGTGTGTTCAGTCACACTGAACACATGAACACCCCACAAACGCACAGAGGGAAAAAAAATGATTTTGATCTCAACATGATGTGCTCATTAATAGTTAATTAATCATGTTCACAGATCAAAACAATGTTTTAAAGGGCATAATTATCCCTTTTGTGCCTCAGTTTGTCACTTCTTGTTAATGTTCATGGTGACTTATGCTTGTATATTAAGAGAAAATAACTTGCGGGGCTTTAATCCAGAAGTGATGGCTATATTGTCAAAGTAAAACACAGTCTTCAAAAAATAGGTTTTATTTACCAAATGTTATATCTACAATACAAAAGCTTCATTCACATCAGGAAGAATTTAAGGTGGTGGAGGGAAGTGTGGCAGCAAGCAAGGTTGCCGTGAAGGGATCAGCAGAGTAACAGTGAGAACTGGCCGCTGATAGAGGCCACCTAGTACACTTGTATGATTGCAATTAGGTTTTTTTTGTCAGCTGGTAGACGAACAGATAATGCATCAGTGGGAAAGTGGTTCTGAGCAAGAGACCGCTGTCCATAACTGGGTTTACTGACCTTGGGGACCTGGGGTGAAAATGAACTGTGAGCTATAATGCCACCACCACCACCAGCAGCAGCAGCATCTTTCTGTGCATTGTTTATGTATCATGTCAAGTAAACAAATTAAACAGATTATAGAGGAATAATGTAGGTGTTAAAGTTTATTACAACTTGGGTTTTATTTTTGAAGCTCTGGCCATTTTTGTAATTTTGTAATTGTAACTACACCCTCAAATTCAGCTACAGCCCTCCCTCCCAGCATATTTTAAAAATGCAAGGAGTGAGGGAACAACAACTGTAGAAGGCGTGGCCTCATGGCTACGTAGTGTGTGGGTCAGGGGACACGGGGGAGACTGACTGATACTGATTAGAGTCTTTTTTTATATAAATCTTAAACCCATGAATATCAGATTGTTATAAATTTGGTAAGAAATGTCAATATCAACACCAACATTGGTGTTTCATCACAGTACAGTCATATAATTTAGTTTACAGCTCAAAAAACACGTTTAAGTGTGCAGCACCTCTTTAAGTAATTGCTGAGATCTGGGAGGGCAGCAACATTGTTAAAAACGGGTTAGATGCGGCAGCAGACACGAGCAGTCACACAATCATACAGGTTGTGAACGAGCTGCTGGCTTGGCCACATATAGCGACCACTTTATTTGATGAAACTGAAAAGTGAGCAGTCCACCTCACATCGATCAGCTCCATTTTGAAAAATGTGTCTGCACTTGACAAAATGTAGAACATTTGCAAAATGCCAAAGTTACAAACATTTTAGGCTTCATCTTCTTGTATAAAATCTAAAACGGAAGGTAATTATTATTATTTATAACATTAGGAATGAATCTCTTCAAAGTCAGTTTGAGAACACTTACGTAAGACTTGTGACAATATGCTGATTTTGTACCTGTAACATCACTAGAAATCCCTCATTGCACAGGAAAACAGTGAGTGTATACAACTAAGGCAAACAAAGTAGAATCTGGAAGCTGCGCCATTAACTGCTGGGTTGGGTTGTAATTTTACCATTTACCTTCAACCTGGACATTTGTTTACAACATGTACAACCTCTCTGACCACCTTGTGTCTGCTGCCCAATGGGACTTATTTTCAGCAACGTTGCCACATTCACAGATCTCAGCAATGCAAAGCAACTGTGGTGAGTACAGTGTTCATCATAACTGATTGATGGCCACAGCTACAAAAACAAGACCCAAGTGGAAATAATAATTTTCCTTTAATGAAGATGTTTAATGAAGGGGCCTCAACGTTAACACAGGGCCCAGTCAAGGGCCTTGTCATTTCAATTACAGCTGAAATTGAAATTTAGTGGTGAACATTCACCACAGTGAAGAGCGCTTGCTTGCACCTCACGCCACTCAGCCCCATTTTGAAAAATGTGTCTGCACTTGACAAAATGTAGAACATTTACATTTTAAAAATGCCAAAGTTACAAACATTTTAGGCTTTATCTTCTTGTATAAAATCTACAACAGAAGGTAATTATTCATTTATAACATTAAGAATTAATCTCTTCAAAGTCAATTTGAGAACACTTACATAAGACTTGTGACAATATGCTTGTTGTGTACGTGGTGTATCAAATGTGGCAGCGAGCATGTAGCAGAATGAGCATGATATATTCACACAACATAATTATTCCCTGCTCTCTGACACCAGTTTATTGAAATCACAAGTGAATATAATTTGTTGTGGGAATAGTGAGTTAACGCTACAATGGCTGCGCCGCCCGCCCTGCACATATTAAACAGGCACATACACACACACACACACACACACATGAAAGGTGCCGGCCTCACACAGTGTATATTCACACCCACCTACAAAAATGTACACACACATATGCAAACACATAGCAAATACACACCATAAGCACAATGTGTGTCACACACACACACACACAAACATGCTCACACTCAAACACCCACATTCCCTCCCACTGGTAGATGCACTCACATTCACATGAACACTAACACACATACACACCTACCCAGACAGACTCTCACACTTCCCACATACACAGTTGCACTCCCCACATTTACACACTCTCACACTACCCACACACACACACACTCTTACAACATGTACACACACACCCTGAGAACAAGCAGGGGGACATAATCCTTCCATAACCAGTTCAGTTAGCATTAGCGTCAAAGCATAACCCTCTGCAGCCTTACTCAGCAGAGGGAAAGGCTGCGTATTTTCCTCCCACAGCTCTTCATCACTGCCTTGTACTGTAAAGGGGGCTTTGTTGGCTTGTATTTTCTTCTCTCTGGACAGTCTCAAGTGGAGCCCCCCCAGTCCAGCCTAAGCCTGTCCACTTGGTGCTGCGACAACGTCCAGACATGGAGCAGAGGCTGTCGGCCCAACTGCCTGCCCATCATTCCCCCGCAGGGTGTAAATCAGCGAGGGCCGGCCTGGTTCTACTGTATGCCGTGGTGACGACAGATTTATGAGAGGGCAACCTCCTCGTGAACCTGGCCTGTGCATCACATCCAAGCCCTGTTTTCAAGCCAAAATGAGATACTGACATACTGCATTTAGTTTTCCATAAAAGGAAAAAAAAAACAGTAAAACTTCTAGGAATTTTTGAGCAATTACTAGTTAAAAAACTAGTTAAAACTTAAAACTCACTTCTGACTTGCCAATGAACACATTTGGAGTACATTGTAGATGTAATCATTTGGCAGTCAGCCAGGTTATTTTAGCTGATTTCAATTTGATTTGATATTAGATTTTTGCTACATCATTAAGTGGCAACACTGTGCTAAAGACTTTCATTCTTGGTAACCGGAGGTGGTCATGCTGGGTAGAGTGTTGGCAGAAGTTTGTTAAATTACTTGAATTCTGGATTTTAAAAAATCAACTGTATTTGTTAAAGCTGCATGAAATGAGTTTTTGACAACTTGGGACATTAGAACAAACTGAAAACCCAACATTTACTTATTTTCGCCATATAAAGCTGTTACAACGTGCAAACAGTTGCCTGTTTACATATTCGGCAGGCACAGAGCAACATTAGCATTTATTTGAAGTTGTGTTTCTATCCACCTGAAAAGTAAAAGTCAAATACTTAGTCTTCTCTTTTAGCTCTGTTTGGTCTCCACCAACCCCTGAGACAAATATCTGGCTCTTTAGCTGCTAAATGCTCCCTATGTTCACCTGCTAATCGCTAACTTTGTCGGTCTGCTGTTTGGTGCTGAGTAGGTAGTGTACAGTGGCTTTGTCTGAACATTTTCACTGAAAACAGCTGCCTGCTGCATCTGGAAATGAAACTGGTGAGTACATTTGCAGGCTGCAAAACGACAAAAATGCTCCATAGAGTTCAGGGAAACCGCAGACTGGTGATCGTTTGTCATGAGTGACTCCTTTCATATCACATATGGTCGTTTGATTCATTGTTTATATAAAATGATTGATTAGTGCAGTTTTAATGTTGAATGATAAGTAGCCTTTTGATAACTTTGATATGCTACAAAAAAATGTAAATTATGTTCAGCAATATATAAAGTTGTAATTCTGCAGTATCTACTTTTTTATCTTAGTTATCCTTTAACTCACTGGTTAATCTTTAATTTACTTTGATACAATACAGCGTTTCAGTAATATGGCATGATGCAGATTACTGTGCCATATACTTACAACTGGGGATTGTGGGGGAATGATTTTATCATTGTATCGTCTGATGCCGGGATGTGTGCTATGGGATTGCGCTCCACAAATCATCAATTGTTTCAACTAATGGATTCAATTTGCTCTTCACTCAATGCCATAATTTACTATCCAAACATCACATGAGACAATACTCCACCGTCTGCTCCCCCATCCATATCTCATTAATTAGACACATACCACCTATAGAACAGCACAGTATGTATTGTGTGTGTGTGTGTGTGTGTGTGTGTGTGTGTGCTAATCCAGTTTTAGATGTTGATTTCATCCTCTGACCAAGGTAAAAAGGAGTGGGAATACCCAGTGAATTCTTTTCAAATGAGGTAATCTGTATATAATGGAGATTATAGGGAGTATTAGAGACAGAATAATAAAACAATAACAAACTTTCCAGAGACTGCAATGAAAATAATTAGCCTAATCCCCATGCTTTTTGACAGTGCATCACTTGAGACTTGACAGCTATAGCTGCAAACGATGCCCTGAGTCTACAGAAGTGCCTAGTTCATGTTCCTTTTGCCTTCTCCAGAAGGGCCAAAGGATCTAAGCATTACTGAGTGTGCTTACATGGAAAATAGCACACACAAATACTTGAGGTAAGAGGACACTTAGCCTTTTACATGTGCTCGGCCACATTAGTATGCAAAAACATGCACTTTCTATTTGTTTCTGTCTTCTCCTGTCTGTCTGGCTCGGCATGATCCTCACCACCAGACTCATCAGCCACAAACAGAGCACAAATCAACAAGCTGAGACCGTGTCTTTGTGCCAAAAAAAATAAAATCATGATTAATGTGCCACAGATCTGAATGAGGAATGAACACACTGGTATGTAAGGTTTTGGTTACCTGGCTTGACCCTGAATGCTTGCACAGCTTGCACACTAGATAAGATAACCCCTGCAACATTACCCAAATCCCAGCCCCTGTGTGTGTGTGTGTGTGATATAGTAGGGGAAAGTGACATGTTAACTGGGAATGTGCTCTGCCAAAGGAAAATAGGCAGTCACGTCATGGTGGGGGAATTACATTAGTGATAAAATAGGCTGTAAAAACAACTGAAATGTAAATGGTGTTTTTGCACATGTAGGATGGAAATTTGCACAAACTCCTGTGCCTCTTTCTTTTTTTTTATTTCTCAACATGCCCCTCTGTCTCTTTCAGTTTTTCCCTTCCTGTTTTTACCTACCATTAAACCTTGGCCCACTACTTGCAACTGTACTCCCACCCTGCTGTTTCGTTCATTGTAAGCACCAGTAAAGGCATGGGGCTCTTCTCCCCACACACATCCTGCTGTTTGTATCCAGCCAGACAACAGTCATGACCAAACCACAGGTGAAAGGTCATAGACCCCACTATGGACCAATCAGAGTGGAGCCCTGCAGGGACAACTGGCTAACAGCAGGAGGGTGAAGCAAAATGCAGGATATCACCATCTGGTCTTGTGAGTAAAAGTGGGAATTATTATATTAAATTGCAGACGGCTCTAAATTAGGCATGTCGTTTTATTGACTCATTTGTTAAGATTAAGTGGTGCACCCTACAGAAAGAAGCAGTTTCAGATGGAGTATTAACTTATTACACATGCTGCTTAAATTGATCCCAATCTCATTAAAAATGTCATCACCTTACAGGGTACTAAACAGTAGGTAGAAGGTTGTATGCTCATTGCCGGCGAGCTAAATTGCCCCCTTATGATAAAGTCAATAACCTTGCTGTGTAATTATGTTGTCCAAGGGAGCATACCTGCAGAACTAACGTTTTTCTATATTATTTAAAAAAATGAAATGAGCCACCTTCTGCAGAGACCTTTGCCATTTGCCAAATCAGGTGCTATAACTGAAGCATGTTGATTTAAAATGAGATTAGGAAAAGGGTAACACCAAAAATTTGTGATTTGTTTTGTTTTTTTACAGTGGGATAATGTGTTTTAAGGATAAAGTTGGTGGTATTCCATATTTTTCTTATTGTCACCAAATCCTTTGTGGCCACCAAACAAACAATGTGTTAGTCCATCTATCAGTCTTTAATATATTCCCTACCCTGTCTGTGCCTCTCAGCCCCAAGTCCAATGGTTCTTATTGAAGATGCAAATCTTAAAAACAGGTCACAAATACATAGTTTCATTTTTTAAAAAGGCTCAGTGATGTCCTTTAACAGCTGGGCACTGTAGTTTTTAATAAAAGTTACTCAAACAGCAGTAAATAATGCATTTGTTGGGGACTATTTTCAGCGGCGGATTAACAAACATTTGGTGCTCTTGTGAATGTGAATGGTGCATGTGGGATTGACTGTGGGATTAAACTACAATGTGTGTGGTCATGGTAATGCAGGAACATGTCCCTTGTTTAATACTTGTTAGCAGGTTTAATGTATTGTATTTGTTTTTGTCTTCATGAGTTAATGACAAGAAAAATAAGCATCATCACTAGCTTGCTCATTCATTTATTTTTTTGGCTATTTGGGGGCAGTGGAACAAGCTGTAAACACAAAATTCTAAATCTTATTACCTGAACTTGTTATGGCTAACATGTTAGCAAACGATTGCCTGTTTACACACCCAGCAGACATGGACAACATTAGATTTAATTTGGAGTTGTGTTTCTGTGCACCCGACTATAAGGCCAATATACACTCTTCTTTAAAGTTCTGTTTTGGTCTCCACCAACTCCTGAGAAAAATATCTGACTTCTTAGCTGCTAAATGGTCCACTATGTTCACAAGCTAGTTTCTAACTTTGTATGTCTGCTTTTTGGTGTTGGGCAAGTAGTGTACAGTGGGTTTATCAGACCATTTTTGTTGAAAACAGTTGCCTGCTTCTGAACAGAGACTGAAAACACTGAGTTAAAATAGGCTAAACATTTTGTAAAGCTGAGGTTAACTGCAAGGGTGATACTCTGTGGGTTCGTCACTAAGCGACTGCTTTCACTTTGTATGTAGTCATTTAATTCATTAGTATAAAAATTTTGATTAATGCAGCTTCAAGGATAGCAGGTAATCTTATGTTTGTTTCACAGATCAACTTCCTGTTACATAAAGAAATAACATTGGCCCTGCAGAATCTTTATCACAATAAGCAAGACATACCCACAGTGCTAAGTGAGCTAGCTTGTCTTTGTATGTTTGCTCATGACTATCATTAGAGAGACTGAGGTCTAAATACTTCAGATCTTTACAAGGCTTTTCAGAGTAACAAGGGAGATTAAGACAGAATAAGTGGCCAGAGTTTAAAGACTGCGGCGGAGCCTTTCTTCTATTCCTTCACTATAAATGGTGCATTTAAAGTAAACGCAGCTCTCCTCAACAAGAGCCCCGGGCTGAAGAGGTCATAAATGTAAGTACAAAACACAATAGCATTCAAAAGTCTTTAGATTCTGCACTGACAGTTTTAGCTCTGTGAAACTCTGCTCAGAATTGGTACTGTCCTTGTTTGCACTCACTGTTTCCTAATAAAACCACTGAAAGCAACATTTGGTCAGAGCCTTTTTGTGCACATTCAGTACACATTTGGAGTGCAGCTAGTTAGCAATGCTACCACCAGACATTGCCAAAATCGTTTTTATCACCACTGCAAAGTCAACACTGCACACATTTTATAATAAAGCTTTATAGCTTTGTTTTACTGTGTGTCTTGGACCAAATGTCACAACAAAGTGAAGACATTACTGCTAGTCCAAGTGTCTTTAAGGGTTTAGTTTAGGCTAGGTGTTAGGATTATATTGAGTGTTTTGAAAGTTACCCTAATGAGTGTCCTTGCATTGTCAGTTAACTCCATAGCTTGATATTGAGCCACACCAATACATATCACTCAAGGCACTTTAGCTTAAAACCCTGTTTTAAGATTTGAATTCTAGTAGGGCAGCTGATTTAGGTACTGTTGGCAGTAAGATTTTATCAGCAGCAATGCTCCTCCAGTATCCTTGAGTGCTTTCAGCCTATAATTTTCATCAAACAGGAAATCTTTTTACATTCTAGGATCATTCCTCTACCAAGAAATAATGTTTTGATCCTTTTTTGAAGGGTGTATGACAGACAGCGTATCCTCTAGTGCCCCTCAGCAATATTATGTGTCTGCCCTTTATCCCAGCTGTAATCTAATGGTGCATTAAAACTGAACGTGAAGTAAATTTTACCATGCGAATTTGACCTCTGGATTGTTTTTTCAGCCCAATTTATTCATCACATAGAGCCAACTAAAAGGATAAGTGCAAATGTTCACTTAAAAATAACTTGAGCACCTTGGGCAAACCTGCATCTTTTCATTTATATTAACATATTTACTTTGCAGTCAAAGTAAATTAATTTAAAGAACAATGCAGGCAATATGGTATATTCATCTCATTGTCAACAAATCCCATGAAAAGACCAAAACCAACAATTAATTGTATCTAAAGACTGATATATCTTGTTTCTGTGTGCCATTGAACTCCAGTGTTTTCAAAAACTATTAAAACCACATTAGTGACCCACACCATTGCACTGGGTGACATGTTCCTTCATTACCATTAACACACACACTCTGCAGTTTATCTTGACTCAGTCACACACTGTCCTGCTGCTGGAATTAGTAGACCACCAAATGTGTATTAGTCCGCTGCTAAAAATAGTCCCCACTAAATGCACCATTTACTCCTATTTGAGTAACATTTGCAAAAAAACTACAGTGCCCAGCTATTTGAGGGTAATTATTTAGCCCTTTTTAAAAGAAAAAAATGAATCTATATATTTGTGCCCTGTTTTTACAAGTTGATGTCTTTAGTAGTAAAGGGTGGGCTTGGGGTTGAGAGTCACAGACAGGGTAGGGCAGACAGAAAGTGTTAAGAGACGGACCTAAAAATATGACTTATCTGGTTTGAGCATTAAAGTTCATTCTTGACTTTTGGAAAGCAGTATATGTGACAAAATAATCTAAGATGAAAACGATGAGGTGTGGTTCAAAGCTCCAAAAAACAAGATTATTTTTGTTACATATGACTAATGTGTGTTTTAACCATGTTCTGTTGTGTGTGTAAATCTGTTTACCAAACCTGGTGAGATCGTCTTGAGACCTGATCCGCTCAGATGTGTTAGAGCTGATCACACCCCTCACAGTCAGAACACAGACAAAGCAGGAGCCCTCATACTGTGATCTGTGCCAGTTTGTATCCTTGATGTTATTTGAGGAATACAGTAGCACAAGGTGGAGGATGAATAATACATTGTGTTTTGAATGTCTCTCCTCACTCAGTTTCAGTGCCCTGTATAATCTGAGTGCAGCAAAGTCTCCACACCTGACATTCAGTTTCAAGTTGTGTTCAAGGTTGGCTTTTATCCCCCACTGTGTCTTTTCAACATCTTTGAGAGATGTTACAGTAAAAGGTAATGAGTTTATTTAGCACAGTGTGTGGTGGTGTTCATTGTTTCTTAATGATCCAGGGGAAAAGTCAAATTTAAATACATTCAAACAGTAAGCATGTGGTTGTGTGTGGTCCAGGCTTTTCCCTAGGCACTTGAATTCTTCTTGCTGACAGAAATATGTGACAATTCTTCCCAGGGGTCTGTAGAGAAGAAGAAAGGGGAAGTGAGGAGATTGGAGGATGAGGCGATGAAGTCACACTCTGTGCCGGTGTTTATTTTTCATCTTGGATCCACAGACTGGTGTTGGCTCAGACCACTGCCTGAAACAAAAAGGACGAACCATAGCGCAAAAAGAGCGTACCATCCATTAAATTGATCACATCTTGTATGGTATCTCCTGTTGCATTTAGTTGAATCACCCTGTACTATCAAGGAGCCTCTTTGTTTTTGCACTGAAACAGAACCCAAAATGGGGATATTTGTAAATCCAACAATAAAGTGACAAATACATTTTTATGTATAAGGTACATAATAGTGATATAGCTCTAGGAATGACAAAGTAGCTGTTAGTCCACCAACAACTGTTACATAGATTGCCATGAAATTTTGTACTAGCAGGATTTGATTTGAAATTTTGGACAAATCAAATCCTGTGTACTTTCTCATCTCTGCACATCTGGCCAATCACTGCATGAACTGATAGAAACAAAAGTTATTTCAATGGAATCTGCGATCGATCAATGAAAAGAAAATCCACATAGAGCTTTTGTGTAGAGTCAAAATTTGATGAACTTTAATGTGCAAATTAAAGTTGACCAATTACAAAATGCCCTGCCAATGCTGACCTTTCAGTGAAGTGGAGAGCCGGAGAGTCCAAAATGGAGGACCTATTAAATTAGCTATTATATTAGCACCATTCAATTATATATTACCCTGCTGAGCTCCAGTAAAGCAGGCTTTTTGCTTTATCAAGAGGTATGTTTTGTTGGAGTAGATGGTGCAGTTAGGGCTGGGGTTGGCAACAGGCAAGGTGCAGGTAGAGTAAGAAGGCTAAAATGGTATGGCAGGGAAGCACAATAGATGATCGAGCTCGGAATGAGTTGAGTTGAGTTGAAGTGGGCCAGTATATACACTGCAGGGGTAATAAAGGGAGGGGGAACAGGTGTGGGAGTCAAGTGATCCGGTGATGGCGGGAAGCACAGGATTTACTGCAGGGCAGGTGGGAGTGGCAGGCTCTGGAATGAGAGGGGAGTTAGTGTCAGGATAGAGAGCAACAGGAATGTTATGAATTAGCAGACACAGTGACACTTTTGGGGCTTTTCTGAGCACAGTTGGAGGCCACCACCTCATCCACTTCCATTTGTGCATTGTGTGCACTGCATGGTCACACAAAAGTCACCAATGTGGAGCTGTCAATTGCCTTGTAATGTTCTTAGACATAATTATTAGTGACTTTGAAACATAAAATACTAGAGGTCTTGTGGTATTAGGCGTAGAAGAATAAACAACTGACATCATTTATTCTGTGCAGTTTAAGTGAAAATATACTGCAAAAACAGAACAAAACAGACCAAAGATAATGTTATGTTTTTTTTGTGTTTTTTTTAAATGGGTATTTAATAATTTGTGTGTTTCTCATTTGGAGGCACTTTGGGGGCTAATTTGCTTATGTCTCTCAGGCTTGCAAGGTCTTGTTGGCTCTGATTAAGAACAGTCATCCTGTATGTGGATATCATGGTAGTGGTGGGCGCCGAATTGGCCCTCCAAAGGTTAAAACCAGCATAATACCTTCCTTTAACACCTCTGATCTAACACAGGCGCCATGGATTACACTTTCCTTGTCCTCTATCCTCCCTGCCTCCTCACTCATCCACAAATGATTTCTATCCCCTCTCACCTAAGGATATACTGTACGTACAGCTTACTCATCATCTTTCTCCTCGCTGCCAAATCTAACCCTATGGTGGCTTTCTTTCACCTAGAGAGCACTAGAAAGATGCTTTATTGTAAATAATAGCGTATTGTGTGTTTGCAAGCAGTACATAGCAGATAGTTTTCCCTGATTTTATTGATGTTTAATAATGTCATGAATCACTGCTGATGCATCTGTTTGACATTGAAAACACAGCTGAGGTTAACAGTAGTCTCACTGCCAAAATAAAAGTCTGGTATTGCATTAAGTGCACAGGAGAGGGAGAGGGAAATGAAGGGATACTGTGATGGTACTTAGGGGACTCATCATACTAATTACATTTAGCATGCTGGCTGGAGGTTGAAGAGCTGCATTCCCAGGTGACCCCCAATTTTTCCAGCTTTTAGTGTATGCATATCTAGCTAGATTATGTTAACTCCTCTTATAACCTGAGCCTTAAAGGAAAAGTCCAGTTTATTACAACTTGGTCTTACTTTCTTAGTTTTAGCCATCATTGCTATCGGTAATAATAATTTATTTACAAAGCTGTGGGCTCGATATACCAGCCTGCCCCGATACACATTGTTTTGCGCAAGTCCTTGCTTCCCACCAAACAGTGGACAAAGCTACAAAAAGTAAGACCCAATTCATAATTGACCGTAATTATCTTTTAACAAATGATGATATCAGTATGGACAACTTTTAAGGGACAGTTTCCTAACATGGGGATAATGACATCCACATACCTCACAGCAGAATCTCTGGAGCCAATTTTAGTGCTGGGAGCTCACTGGGAATTGAACCTCAGAGGCTGGCAGCGTTGGACAGGGATTCTGATAGTTACACAGTTAAAGGATGTGTCAGCAGCCAATGTTGCCATCACACAAAACAGTAGGATTCATTTGACCCAGATATGCTGTTACCAGCTTGACAGATAGGAATGGCATGTACTGTATGTATGACTTTAGGGCATGTTTTGTGAATACAATGTGATACAATCAGCCTAAACTCAAAGTTATATTATCAAATCCAAATGGTTCTGTGGATGGTTTGTCTAGGGTCACCTTTTTATGGTCATTAAGTATCCCTAACCATGCATCACTGGCTTTTTTAGTTTGGTGCTGACTCTTAATAATTCCATCTACTACTTTATTATACCCCAGACTCCCACTAAATATTTATTGGAGCATGCCATCCTAGTTTGACACAGGGTTATGAACAAATATATACACGTGACTCCATAGATATAATTACATAGAATGGACAGCTAAGGGCAGAGAGTGTAATTAGCACAATAGAAAAATGCACATTTTTTTCCTCACCTTTGATTTTCTGGCTGAGTGGAGGCTATAAAGTCATGACACATACCCGCTGCATACTTATTATTGTCATGTGAGTTGCTGGCTTCAGGTCTCCATTGACATTGCACATCTAATACCATTATGGCAAGGATAATCACAATAGGAAAATCAGAGTCAATGACTATGTTTCATTGCACATTATGTTCTACTTATTGTCTGTAAAGCCATGCCCCCTTTGGGAAATATGAGACAGTTTTGTTATTTTCCTCCACCTACACAAAGTTTTCACATATATTTTGTTTCATCTGGAGATGACAGAAATTATTAGCAGCAGTTCCATTCGCCATAAAGTGTAATTAGTCAATAATTACAGAGTGGTAATTACATTTGAGAGGATACCCAGGGTTGATTCACAGCAGGAGCACTTCTGAAGAGACCTCCTGCTGTCATTTTCCTGTGCACGCAAATACACACGGACTTGGGAACAAACAATAGACATACACCCACATGGTGTACACCATTACTGATTTATTCATACAAATGTGCCCCTATTACAAACATAATCACAAACACAAACATATCATGTACATGCACACATCCTCTCTGGGGTCTATTTTAATTTATTTTCCACTCTGCTATCACACACACTAAATTTCCCTGTAGAAACAAACCATCATGCTGTGGCAGTGGTGGCTCAGGTTAATGGTTAGGGTTTACAAGAGGTTACAATAATTTCCTTGAAGACCAAAAGAGATCCTCAGTGTGAGTTTTAAACCTGTGCATACTGTATTAAGTGCAATGAAGCATAGAATGCTCCGTTTTTACATACAACGCTGCTGACAGACACTTTCTTCCTGTGGCCTACATTATAATCAGATTTATACATATATAAGCAGATGTACACACGCCTCACCTTACTCAGGACCAAACCACAACACAGACCTGAACACAATCTCCTCCCTCTCTGCATTCTCATTTATCTGCAAGTATCACTCAGTCTATCACCACCTTCCATCCAACTATACCCTGTAGGCAGGACCCTCTCACGCACCGTGTTAAACACACACGTGTTATCCTCATCAGGCTATGTGTTATAAACCAGAGTAATCTCACATCTCTGGCTGCTCTTGCACCTTTTCAATTTCCTGGTAACCTAATCCTTTCTGTTTCTCCATACCTCATCATAGCCTGGGAGAAAGAAAATAGGGGGGGCGCAGGGAGAGAAAGGATAATAAATTGTGCCTTTTGATATAAGTTGGATTAGGGAAATGGCATACCCATGTGTATGCTGATGGGGCTGAGTTGTGCGTGAGGCTGTAATCCATCATAAAGGCAAGAAGTCAGTGGTGGATTGGCGCTAAAATCAACATCACACAGTACTGTTACTGTAGTTTACTTTACCTTCACGCTACAGTATCTATTATCTTTTTTACTTTGTTGTTCTAAAAAATCCATATAATCCCAAGAGCATTCATTGTCCTGCATGGGATTATTACTGTTGACATGTGTGTGGATAATTAGACACAGGCATAGACGTTGTACCATTGAGTAACTGAATAATGTCTGCTAATTAATTAGAAAAACGTTGGGCAGCCTTTGAAATGTATTTTGTGAGTGCATAGGTTTTATATGTGCAGTGTTCATTTAATCAACAAAAACTATGACGAAACGAATGTTTGTATAAGATCTTAAATATCCCTTAAAGTAACGGAAATTAAAGGGAAAGGTCTGTCAGTTTTTGTCAATGAATAAAAACTAAACGATTATGTAAAGACAAATCAACAAATAAGTATTACTGTTAGCTGGATTGGTAAAATAGTGTAAAATATCTTGTCTTAAAGGGTAATTCCAGTATTTTTAAACCTGGGCCCTATTTTTACAAATGTTGGGGTGTAAATGAGTAATAGTTATACCAAACATTTCGGAATTGGTCCAGTAGATCACCTCAGCCGGCATCCGCAAACGGGCTGCAATGGCTGCAATGTAATCCTTTGGGGCAATTGCGCCCGTGAAAAGTGCGTCCACTAAAAGTGCTTGTTTTTGTCACTGACAGGCTCAGATTGTTATTCGAAGTGTCTGACAACATTATGGAAAGGATCTACAGAGACAGACTGTTTGTTAAACTGGTAAATGGTAAATGGACTTCACTTATATAGCGCTTTTCCACCTTAACGGTACCCAAAGCGCTTTACAGATTGGTCTCATTCACCCATTCACACACAGATTCACACACCAATGGAGACGAAGCTGCCATGCCATTGGGAGCAACTTAGGGTTCAGTGTTCAGTGGCTTGCCCAAGGACACTTCGACATGTGGACAGGAGGAGTGGGGGATCAAACCGCCAACTCCAGAACTCTGGTTAAACAAAAAGTATTACAGTAAACCATCGCTTTTTTTCACTAACTACAAGAACAAGACCTCTAGCCTCAGAATGCTTAGAAGACATAAACATTTGAAATGCAATTCACTGACACAGATTATTGTTAACTAAGTCTACACTAAAACTAACAATAATCAAATGACTTAACTGTGACTAAAACTAATATACATCATCATCAAAAGACTAAGACTAAAGCTAAATCAAAATCCGGTTATGTTCAGGTGGCCAACTTTATGTGTGCATGTGTATGAGGATGCTTACGTGTGTGTTTGAGCCTACCAGCAGGTCCTCGCACTGAAATTCTATTGATTTGTTTGTTAAATGGTGACACAGGTCAGAGAACAACCAAAAGAATAGCTTATAAGGATAACTTGTACTAGTATCTTTGCCTTTGAGGATGATTTAGGACACTAAACAGACATTTTGACATGTTTTGGTACAAGACTACCTTCTTATATTTCTGAATTGTGTGTTCTATTAGAAATGACAGCCCGGAACAGCTGACTCGACAGCCTTTAAATTCAGAAACGTTGCCTACATCAATCATTAAAACAGAACTTTTAACAAACTTATAAAGTTTATTTTCATAGGGCTTTGATCGAAATCGAAGCTGGAGATTTTTTTTTACGACATTCCTTTATGGTCGGTGTCTATTTTGGTAACCTTTGTCAGTGGAGATATCACAGTACACAGCACTCTTTTACAGTACAGTATATCACATATTACGATGGAAAGCAAGATGTTTCCAGTTGGAGACAATTACACAGTATGAAAGCTTTAAGCCACGGCTGCCAGTCTGGCTTATATTATATTACAGTGCAGCATAGGATATATTGTAAATGATTTTAAGGATGCCCTGTCTGCCCTAAAGAAGGCTTTTGGAAAGGCGATCCCTGTCCCTCTCACTTATGGCACTCCCTGAATAACCACTTCAAAACGCTTGTGAAACAGCTTGCACGGATAGATCTGGGCTCTATTGAAAACACATTGGCTCATAATCTATGCCCTCTCATAATATGAAGGGATCCCACATCAGTTTCAGGGTCAAACACCAATAAAATCAAAGAAGGCAATTTGTCAAGTGTCGGCAGTGGTTCCGTGCACAGGCCCTGACATCATCTGCAGTCCGTCCGAGACACGAGCGTCTACACCGATGACAGATGTAAATCATATATTTCCCCATTACAGATCGGCTTCTGATGTAGCTGCAGCTGCACATCCGGATGATTCCTAATCTGTCATCTTTGGAAGGTGAGCAGCTGACGAACGCGTATCATGGGAACCTGTCATTCGCTGTGGGGAACATTCCTGAAAATAATGATTTGTTTAAAGGGGGTTAGTGGGTGCGGCAGGCAGGCAGGCAGGCAGGCATGTGCTGTCAATGAGCATTCACAAGCACCCAACGCACGCACCAAATCCTCATTAACAAAGTGCAGCAGGAGAGTGGGCTGATTTCATGGCGAAGTTATTGTACTGAGGAGGAGTTCTTTTGGCTGTGCTGTCCCTCCAGGTGGCTTTCTCTGGCTTCCCAGGGCTTGCGCTGAATTCCCGGGCCTGCTGCCTGAAAGCCTTTGTGCGCTCTATCAGGTGCAAAGCGGGAGCTCTCTTTTCTTCATGATGGGTTTGACGATGCCCAGCAACTGTCATCTGTCAGCAACATCTGTAGGAAGCAGCTTGTTTTCAATGACTGTGGATTTTCTGCCCATACCTGTCAGTCTGACGCATAGAGGCTCATAACAGATGCTGTCGTACATTTAAACTCATTAACTGAATCCCACACTGTGTTGTGGTTGTCTTTCATTTGGAGTGACACTTAGGGGTTCTTGGTTAAATGTGGATGAATTGGATCCAAGTGTGTAAGTTTGTGTGTAAGAAATCATTCAACGTACGGATATTTGCACATTGGATTGTCAAAACCAGCCAAATCAATGGTTTCAGTTTGGATTTCTGCTTTAATATACTATTTGACATATGAATGACTTAAATTTGAATAGCTTACATGGCCAATATTTGCAGCACTACTGCTGCCTCAAGTTAATCTACACAATGTCAACAGCAGTGCCAAGCAGAATAGAACTCCATCTCAAATATTCATCCAAGAAAATCTTCACTGATTGCAAAAAATATCCAAACCTCTCAAGGAGTTGGCATAGTTTCATGTTTAGCTTATGAATAAGTAGAGGCAGCTCATTCCAAATCCAGCAGAAAGGCATGATATATATACATCATAAGTATGTATGACTGCCATACCAATAACTCCTGAGTCGTGGAACAACCCCTGCAGACCTGTGTAATCCCTTTGACGAATAGTTACAGTGCAAATCTTAAATGCAGCCATCCCAGATCCAACAGCCCTGTTCCAGGACCAATTGGCAGGGGCCATTAGGGGCGTTCACATACATTTAGATGATCCCTCTGTTTGCATTACCCAGGCACAGATAATCTGTGTATACAGTGGGAAATTAGGGCAGAGCAGCCCTAGGCGCTGTAGAAAGAGACCTCCACATGTTCACTTCAAAGGGGCTGAGGTTGAGTGGAAGCAGGTGTGTCTTGTCCAGAGTCAGGCACAGGGTGGGCCAGGCTGGGTGGAGGAAGGAAGGCGGGATCCCCGCAGGGCCAGTCTGTGTGTGGTGTTAAAGGGAGTCAGTGCATGTGTGTCTGTGCAGGGCAAAAACAGGCCGACTTAACAACTCATTCAATTTCAAGTCAGTTATGATGTGGTCATGCAGAAATGTGTTTTCATACTGTGTCTCTGATACAATATACTGGAGAGTCAACCTGGCATGTTTGTCCTGTGAAAAGTCCTCTAGCGAAAGTAATATTTAGGCTGCAGCAACAGCAATAGAGTGCTGCAGGAATGAGTCCTAAAACCCAGAAATGAGTCAATGGCTTTTCTTGAATGGGTGTTTGGTTTGCGACATAAAATACGTCAGTAAATACCCCACTTGGGAATTTAGAAGCTCTTACGTGTCTTAAAAGAGGCTGTTGCTAACAAGTGGCTAAATGAGACTACAGAGGTTGTCGGGGACATTAAACGTCATCACGCCAAACACAGAAACTCATCTACTCACTCGTCCGCCTTTACAGCCTCGTTGTGTTCATACTCGCGCTCTTGCAAACTTTTCTTTCGCAGAGGCTTTTGTAAAAGAGGTAAGCTCGTGAAACCAAATTACAAGTCAGCAGCTTAGTGGTGGTGACGTTGAAGTCATGTGACTGTGGTGTAGTTAGTTTATAGCCTAACGTTAGCTTTTTACTTCTGGAGATTGCATTTATGCTTTAAAAATCCTAAAAGTGGTGTTCATTTGTGAAGATTATCTTGCTGAACAAAATGTGTCATAAACTGTTGTTTGCCACAGAGCTTATTTTCTGCAATAATCCAAAATCCAATGGATCCAATGGATCCAAAATCCAATCTAGAAAAAATTTGTGGAGGGAACCAGGACGTTGCTAACTTCCGAGTTGGCCTACAAAAATACATCATCCCTGCAGCACTCTATAACCAAAGGAGTGGTAGCAATAGCAAACCATGTGTCCTACAATACAAAGTATGTTAATATACAGCTAATTAGCTTAGCCAAACATGTTTTGGAGGAAACATAATTGTTGCCTGAATTATATCTTATGGCAATGGTTTTCAAACCCAGGAAGACATCCTTACTGCACACTACAGAGAAGTCAGGAGGAGGTCAAGGTGGATGGTTGCAGAAATACACAGCACAAGACTTTGACATTGAAAACCAGGGTTAGTGTCCTGCGTCCCATGTGTTCTTAGCTTTAGGCTACTAAAACAAACAAAGAAGCACTCCACCGATACACATCAAGTTCAGTTTACACTTCAGGAGGAGTACTACAAAGCCTGTGAAAAGGTTGTATAGCACTGAATGTACACAGCATCCAGCTGCGTTTATATTTAGAGAATATAACTATAGATGCATGTAGTTTGGAGTTTTTTTTCACACATTTTTAGTGTAAAACAAGCATAAACACACATTTGCAACTCATTTAGATGTGGTAACAGATGCTTTGTGACCGTTATTGAACAGGACAACCTTTTTGTTGTTTCTACCCTTCTCTGTCATCGCTCATTTTGACTGTAAATATAGTCAATCTCACAGCAGAGCCGCTGTAATTAACTTGTATTTTTGTTTATTTCAAAATAATAATTTTATCTGCAGCTTGGTAATGACTGCTGGACTGCTGAGCCGCGATCAAAGAGCCAGAACGCGACGCAGCCAGATCCTGTCGACATTGGCCTTAATGTCTTCTGTGGCTCTGGAGCAGCTTTGTCAAGTTTGGAAAAATAACCCCTGAAGATGTCATCAGGAGCCATCTGGACCTGGGCTGGGAGATGACAGAGAGACAAGAGAAAGCTTCTGTTACAAACTCAGGACATGGAGTCTGAAAGATGTCGGTTTTTATTTATTGAAATATTTAACCAAGACCTCAATCGTTCCCTAACCTTAAACAAGTACTATAAAACAGAACCATAGAAAAGTTTCATATTCTAGGAATATATTCAAATTGTGTTTGCAGTGAAGATTGTGTTGAGATGTTCAATATGAAAATGTACTAATTATGTTAGCGTAAAAAATGTATCCAGGCAGCTGTTTGTAACAAAACATATTTGCTAGTTTTTATTGTTTCACGGGATCTTCGTCAGCAGATGGAGTTGTTTGAAATTGTAGATGTTGAGACAAAAAGGCTTAAAAGTTGAGATTTTTAAAAAATGTGTAAGAGCAGAATTTTGGTGGCTATCACATTATAACCACTGTAGCAGTGCCACCTACAAATACTGAAACTTTTCCTTGGAAAATCGAAGGGAAAATAGGTCACAGATGTCGCTCACACAGAGTGACATCCGATCTCTTAGACGTGCAGTGCAGAATAACAAAACCATAAACCCTAACAATTATCACTTAGAAGAAGACAAGTGGCTCGTGGAAAATCATGTCCCATGTGGAATAACAACCTAAATGAGAAATGTCAGAACGTTTCATGCTCGTGTTTCGAGACTCGTGTCAAGATACTCAAGTAAATTTACGTGATCTTGATCCCATGGAAGTGTTGTAGATAGTACTAGTGCATGTAAAAATACAGGAAACATCACTGGAAACAAGACTTTGACAGCTGTTAGAGTAGACAATATGCTAACAAGCCTGGCTAATCTGCCATGCTCTGCAGCAGTTTTAAGAAAACGAAAATTTTAAGATGCTGTGCAAAACTAAATGACCTGTTAAAATGGATTTTCTTTGGCTGTGTGTGTTATGTGTGGAGTCATGTACAGAAGTTTCACTGTGTGGCCAGACTTAAACACACCACCTGTGTTTGTGCAGGTTTCCTCTGATAGTGCAGGGCTCCGTCTGTTTGTGTGTTTTCCTTGAGGTTAAACACTTTGTTTCCCCTCTAATGGCTCCCTCGTTTGCTCCAGCGGAAGAAGGGGAGAAGGGGTTATTGTGTGAGCGATTTGTCACCGCCTGTCTGAGTTGTGAGGTCCTCGCTGACACCATAAATACTTGATAATAGTTCATCTGGAGAAAAGCTGTTCCTCATACTCCTTTTTTTCCTGCACTGACCTCATGCGGGGGCCTTTTTTTAGGTCCCATATGTGACTGCACTAACTCTATGGGAGCAGTAAATGTATGTTTATGCTACAGGTGCTGTTCAACCTGCATGTTGAGGTATAGCTCTCTAAATCTTCAAGCATTGCTTATAGGAATTTTGTACACAACCTTGCTGTTATAGTCTTTTATAGATCATAAATACATATTTTTCCTCCGCCATTTCAAAAATATCAATTGAAAACTACCATACATTCACCACAATGAAATAAGGCCAGTACTGACAGTATTGGTGGCCTCTTCCATAGCACAAAGAAAGACAGCTTCATGCACAACACATGTAAAAAGACACCTGAGGGCAACAATAGTCGTGTTTTCATTAAAATTTTGTGCATCTTTTAAGCACATTTCTGAAAGGACAGCACTATAAAATGTGAAAGAATGCGTTTCACCAATACCTTTTATGTGATCCTATTCAAAGTGATTGCATAATTAACAGAGCATCAGTTACTCTGATCCATCCTGACATTCCATTGCTGCTTCCCGCCAAAGATGGCATTTGTGCTTTCTGTTTTCTGTTAAAAACACTTCATCAGGATCATCCATATCATCAATCCAAAGAGAGTTGCATAGTTACAGAATATTTGGATGGTGTTCCACGCAATGTGTGGATGCATCAGATGAGTTAACAAAGAATTGAAAAAGGAAGAAAAAAATGAATAAATACATATACACATACAAACATAATTGAAGCAGGCTCAATTTACACATTTAGTAGGAAATAGTTCATTATTAAACCTTGATATAGCTATAGCCCTGTCGTTTCCCATCACATTTGGTGATAGCTGTGGTATATTTTTGCAACCACTTCTTAGTTATTCATTTGAAAGTCTCAAGCAACTAATATTCTCAATAGGTACTCGTCTCATTTGTTCATTTCAAAAGTACAAAACTAGGTGATATGATATGTTCCATTACTCTGCGGGTAACTTCCTGAAAATACTTTGATCCTGGGCAAGAGGAGAGGATATGACTGGCACGAGTTTCTGCACAGTCCCACCGACACTTAGAAGACTCATTCGAGATTATCTCATCTACTGCGTCCCATAGAAAAGCTCAGGAAAGTGGCTGTGCGCTGCTTCATCAGTGGTGGGCAAGTTACCAATTAGTCTTCATCATGAACACTTTTCTCTTGTAAAACCAAAAAAATACGCTTTGAAAACATTTCCGATAAAACATAAATCTCACCTTTGTGTCGCATGTTGAAGTTTAACTGTCAAGTTTAACCGTCAAGTACCATCTGGTGTTTTCCACCCTTCAGCCTCGGGGCAGTAATGAGCCCATTACAGCTTATGAGCCGACGTCATATTTGAAATCTTACTTGGACAAGCAACACAAAGGTGAGATTAATGCTTTATGCCTTTCTTTTCTATGGACTTTTCTAACCTTGCAGTAACTTGCTGGACAGGTGTAATAAAAAAAAACAACCTCTTCCATGCATATTTTCTCAGAAACTGATTTATCTTGTTTGTTCAGATTCATGTGTACCCTGAGGGTTTCTATCAGCTGCTATGGTGATAAAGAGGGGGCCATGCAATAAGAGTCTGGACCCACCTTCTCTTTTTCTTCTTTGTGTTTTGATCTTTCAGGTAGAAAGAGGCTCGTAACTGGGGGGGGGCAGAATGACATGAACGCTGTGTTTACTGACTGACTGGAAACTCTTGTTTCAGTCAGCCTTTATCGCATCTCTTTTTCAATTTTAAAACTTTCCATCTCAGCCAAGGGGGTAACTTTTTTTGTTTTTCTACGAAGTCTCTTGTTATGCACAAATTGATAATGCACATAAAAACATAACAAGATATCAGAGTTAATATATCAAAAACCCCTACTCTGCATGTTGCTCCTTTAAAAAGTATGTAGCCTCTGGTCCTAAACTGACAGAACTTTAACAGAACAGACTGCTATAGTTGATTGATGAACTTCATGTAAAGGCTGTTCCCCAATGGTTTTTTGCATTTGCAAACACATGCACGAAAGAGTACACATACATAATGCAGGAAGTAAGCATTCCCACGCATTCCCACACATTAACTCCTGTGTCAACAGAGCTGTTGGACACCTCTGAGCTAACAGATTTCTGATTAGCAGATAACCTTTTTACTTTGTGTGTCTCTCAAAGAAACTCCATGTAATCCTCAAATTGAGAACATCCTTTGCAAGCGCAAACAAGACACTTCTGCAACCAGGATTTCCACGACAACACACATTCTGTTGCCACAAAGCAACACGAACATTAAGGTCTGCTGCCAAGAACATAGACGAGGCTTTCTATCTCTGTGCCTTACTGGTCCTGTGTGGAACATTTCCACAACACACACTGAAAAAAAACGGACACTCTTTCCTTATGGCTTGATGTCATGAGCAATATGTTGAATTATGGTGTTTCCACAAACCTCTGAGCTGCAGTTATGGCAGCAAAAATATTCCGCTGCCAAATCTTTGTCTCATTTAATTACATGTATATTAACTGTAGAGTATGCTCTGGAGGCGTCCTCTGCTGCTAACCTCCGTTGACATGTACCATTATCACATGTCTGTGGAGACATATTGAGCAAAAAAACCACCCCACTGTTCTCCCCGCCCTCTGGCTTGTCTAATAATCACAGCTAAAGCATCAAGAAACATGTTTTTTATGGTCTGACAAAAGCTATAATGTATATCC
The DNA here is from genome assembly GCA_002120245.1 of Maccullochella peelii. NCBI lineage: Eukaryota > Metazoa > Chordata > Actinopteri > Centrarchiformes > Percichthyidae > Maccullochella > Maccullochella peelii. The sequence goes on along the minus strand of LKNJ01002314.1, from coordinate 24,511 downwards.
CTGTTGTGCTCTGCGCTCGCAAAGGTTTTAACCCAGGGGCACTAAAGTACGGGGAAATATTTATATTCTGTTCAGCAGAGGGGCTGTAACTTACAGCAGGGAAGCTAATTTCACATGCTGAAAGTCCATGCTCAGTCTAGCCTGATCTCCCTGCTGCCTGCCTGGCAGATTTTTCATTCCTTCTTCTCCCATCTGCTTCAATAAGAGTAGTCCTCCCACTCATGGGGTTAGGGTTATATATATGCATACTTTCATCTTTTTTTTTTCAGCTGAGCGTGACGTCCATATCTTTTCCTACATGATTGAAACCACTGCAGCCATTTTTTTTTCTTTTTCAGTTTGTTGTTTGTGTCTATGGATGAGTGTGAGTGCATGATTTTGTCTGTGTGTGTTTGGGTGAGGAGCCACTAGCCTTGTTCCAGACCTCAGAATAGCCACATCTCACATCTTTTTGTTTGTTTGTTTGTTGCCATTGAAATAGTGCTGGTGTTGTGCTCATAGATGGCCGTTTCCCTGGATGGTGAAACAACTGAGCCAACGGCGTCATAATGTGACTGAATTGCAATTTTGTTTCACTTTGTTCATTTTGTCTGACATTGGGTTCATGTTATCTGGTTGGAAAGGGGTGATATTTTGATTTGTTTTGGCCTAACTAAATATCTGCAAGTGACTGATCCACCCCGGCGACATATTTTTTTAGCTGACATGGAAGCTGCAGTAATAGCTATAAGGAGCCGTTAACATTTTCCACAGTGATTGAAGAAATGCCAATTTAAAACTTATTTCTTTAAATTGACTTACAGAAACCTGCACACCTGCATCGATCTCATCCACTACCTCCTGAGGGAAATATCTGGCTCTTCAGCTGCTAAATGCTCCACAAAGGTGCTCGGTAGGGAGTGTACAGTGGGTTTATCAGAGTTTTTTCTTTTGCTGAAACGGCTGGAACAAGGATGATGAGAGCGGTGGAGTGTGAAGCCAAACCATAAAGTTGTGAGCCAGAAAACCAAAATATATAAGCTGAAGGACGCTAAAATACTTCGTAGTTGAAAGGAACTACAGAGCCATGTGATAATTCTCTGCGGGTTCATCTCTGTGAGTGACCCCTTTCTCATTGCACAAAGAAATTTGATCCATTATTAAAAAATATATACTGATTAGTGCAGCTTTAAGTTGACTGAAAATGACATTAACGGGACAGATATGTCAGTCACCACTGATTGGTTATGGGGCAGCTGCTCAGGTTGGTAATTGTAGGGTTGGTGGTTTGATCCCCTTTTCCTCCTGTCCACTTTTCAAAGTGTCTTTGATCAAGACGCTAAACCCCAAATTGCTCCCAGTGTATGCGTATGAGATAAAATGCAAGTCCCAGTATCTGCCAAATCAACGGAAAATAAACCCCTTGCTTCCAAACCAAAATCAGCTAACATGAACACAATGTCAGACTGAATAATGGAGTGAAAACAAAATCTGATTTCCAGACTTTGGAGCCACAGAAAGCAGTGAAGAAATATGTCATGTGTTTACTGTACCATAACAGCTTTCCACCTACTTCTGTAAACTGATGAAAAATTCAGGAGACAAAGGTAGGTCATCATGTCACTGGATATCAAGTTGGAAACAAAGATGCATTCTGGGAAACCACACAGATGATATGATGAGCAGAGGGAGCTCGCAGTACCAGATGGGAGGGGTTTACCACATCTATAAACCTGATTTTATTCGGTCAGTGTATAAGTGATCTCAGAAAAAATAGACTTTTGAACACTTTAAATGTCCTGATATTTGCACAGTGCACCCATTCGTCACTCCAAAGATGTTAAAAAGTAACAAATTGTGTGCACGCAGCATCAAATTTTGACCCCGGTCTGGAAGACAGATTTCTGTGGCATCTGATGGAAAAGGCTGATCTTTATAAACTCCCCTGCTACGCCATGGCATTTACTCAGCATCGACACTTGATCTTCATAATGTGTCCATGATGAGGTCACAGCAACCCCTGGCAGACGTGCGTCTGCTGCAGAAGCAGAAAACGCCTGTGTGTACTCTTTATAGACATGCATTTGCTCATGTGTGAATATCCATAGTGGTTAAACCTGAAGTGACCTCTGCAAGCTTGTACCCTGAGATTCCCTGCAGGATTTTCAGACCCAGTAAATCAGGTGAAGTGTATAGAAGACTCTTATCCAGCTTTTATTTTATCAGGCGGTTCCATGGAGAATGAGAGTCTCTCAGCCAAGGCACAAAGTAAAATAGAGTTCACACTTCTATCTATGATGATAGATAACAAGAGTGTTTTTGCTGTGCTGTGGCTGAGAGTTTCTGACATTGTCACTGGATTACTACAGTCTCCTGGTAACCTTTTACTACCCGAATGACTACAATTTTCAGTGGGCATGAGCTTAATGACTGATCTCAGGACTCAAGTCACATTATTTTACACAGCAGGGGGGATTTAGTGTCGAGTGTTTCACAACAGTAGTATTTTCTGGGTTTGGTCTGTTGATCACCAGCTCACTTGATTGAAACAGCAAAAAGCAAACATAGTTGTCTGTCTGATATAATCATCAAACACTGTGACTGTACTGTCACATAGTGTAGCTTTTTATGTCAGTGTTTTTATGTCATATTGGTTAGAGAAAGGAGTTTGTAATCGGAAGGTTGTCCGTTCAGTCCCTTGGACCGGCAGGATAAATTGGGGGGGGGGACCACTGAGGTGCACTTTAGCAAGGCCCTTAACCCCAACTGCTCCAGTGGAGCTGCTCAGTGGCCAGCAGATCAACGTAAACTCATTTGCGTCAGGTGACGGAGTATAAAACAACACAGGACTTTCACGCAGGAAACCAGGGTTCGTGTCCCGTGTTAAACCAAAGACAATGTTATCTTATTTAAAGTTTTAAGTTAGCCTATATGACTTACGTGATTTACGTCACGTGACTTACATTCCTAACCCAAACACAATCTTTCCCAAGGAGTTTAGTTGCCTAAACCTAAGGTGACATGCCATGAGTGATCAACCATGTGAATAGATGATAACAGCCTTCTGAACCTACTAGCAGGTGTAGTGTTCCCCTTCTAACCCATATCTATGAGGCTGATAACCATTGATAATGCCCATTCCATCGAGTGATAACATTGGAAATGGGTGACAGCTTCCAGGTGTGAAAGTGTAACTGTGTGAATGTGATCAGGCCATTCCTGAAAAAGTGAAACTCCCGTCTAAATAAATAAAGGTGCAATTTACTTAAAAAGGATTCTCACAGACCTGATTCTACGTCATTGCACACCATTTGACGATACACAATCGGATCGAAAGTTGCACATTTTTGTTAATTATCACTATATAAATGTATGGATGTCCACTTATGGATGGATATGCACAGGAGCAGTTATAGTGTACAATACATGAATATACACTTCTGTTTATAGTATCTGCTAACAGCCATATTATAATGTGTTATAAACCATTTATTGAACGTTTATGTACGGCTTATGAATGCTAAATATTGGGGTTAAAGTAAAGGGTTACCTAAAAAAGGATTGGGTGTGCACATGTGAGATATGTGTAGGGAATCAGCCACTTGATATGAAAGAAGGTATTTGGTATAAACAAATACATGCATCGTGGTCAAAAGATGAGTGCATGTTGCTTTACAACAATGGGTTTGGTGAGGTCATTTTTTAATAATAAAGATCAAAAATGTGCATGTTAAGAGAAGCAGTAAAGAACAGTGGGTTGTTATTGCACATACAGTATGAACTAAACCTATACTGCGTACATTGAGGATGATGAATATGGTACAGATAATTATGCTGGATATAATTGATTTAACTGGTATTTTACCAATTATTTTACCACTCAGGGCCACATTTACTTAAAAAATGGCATGTAAATGTACGCTATGGTTTCAGTGTCTGATTTACTAAGGCAGGAGCTCATTACGCAGTCAGCTCCTAGAGTGCACCTGGTACTGAATCTCCAGACGCACTCTGCCAGCGAAGAAGAAGAAGAGCTCACAGGTGCAGTTCAGAGGTGGGATTTGTATGAGATGACTAAGCTCAGAGGGAGAGGGGCGACAGAGCAGCAGGTTCAGCAGGTGGAGGAGGAGACGGTGTTGATATGGATGTTAATACCGAGGTAAATGCAGCCACACCTAAATGTTTTAACAAACAAAAGTTTAGTTGCAGCCTGTAGTGATTTTACTGATCGTTGATGGTCAAGTTCAAATTCATTAATAAAAGCCTATTTGCTCCCTTTTTGTTTCTAATAATCAGTTTTTGTTATGTGCGAACCGATATTTAATGCATGTTGTGGCTCATCTGAATCTCATTTGAGCTGTGTTTATGTCTGGTTTTCAGAGGCGGAGAATGTTCCCCGTTGCAAAATACATGACCTCAGTAAAACCAGCGGAATACATAATCAGCCTCTGTTAACATGTCTCCTCCTTTTATTTGTGTGATCCTGCCTTATATGCAGTGATGAGAGTGGTGCACAAATGACACACAAACAGTGACTCCAGCCTGCTGCTCCTGCTTGATGAATACAGTGGGAAGTGGATTTGAATTTCCTTTTCGCTTTCTATTGTCCTTTTTAACTGGGCAACATGTAATATAGTGTTTAATAAGGTAAAAACAGAACTGATTTTTAAACATGGACAAAGCCCATGAAGACTGACTTGGTTATTCACTTATGAACATATTTGGGAAAAGCCTGGGAGATGAGGAAAAAAAGCCCTTGATGAGGATAAACTAACTAGTAGTTACAGCAATGGTAGTAGTAGTAACACAAGGAGAAATAGTTGTACGGATACAGAAGCCCTAAAACTCACACAACACTTTATTAATCATGAGGCATAATAGCAACAGACTTTGCCAACTCCATTAAGGCTCACTCAGGAGGACATAAATAACAGTGGTCTGCGCTGCATTTATGATAGCAATAATTATTCACACTAAAAAATTAAAGACTTGAACGATTCTCAGCAGCTTTTGACCTCCATGTACTGTATTTTCCAGCCACTGGGATGAGGGTTAATTATTATATACTAATTGAATTACAACAAAGTATTGTTCTTAGTGAGCTCAAGTGCTGTTTGAAATGTGATCAGACTCAGTGTAACAGAATACAAATGTCTTTGCTTCTGAAGGCTGCCTGCAGGGCCGTGGCCAGGATTTTAGAACTACTGTGGTCATGAGTCCCAACAACAGAAAATTTTGACCACGCACCTATTCCTATAATTGTTATATTTTCTGTACATTTTATTTTCCAATGTGAAGGACAAAATGTTGTTTCAAAGCCCTCTCCTCACTGTCAGGAATAAAGTTCTTGTGGGGGAAATACTGAATCCTCTATTTACTTATTTATTAACCTGAAAATAATCACATTTAAACAAATATATATGTATATGTAAAGTTGAAATCATACATAAAAACGCTCATTATAACTCCAGAACTTGCCTGAGAATCATCATGTTTTTAAGTTTCCTTTAGTATCAAAGTAATCCAATGATAGTTGTCTGTACAGAAATTAGTACAATGCAAACAGGAACTACTAATAGCTAATTCGGCATACTTTTAATGGTGTCAGCTTTCCGAAATGTAAACATATGTATACGTATAAGCTATATATAACGCATAGGCACATAGGACTCAAGTTGTAGCCTACAGCTAACTCACTGACTCCAATAAACAATAAATTCACTGCAGTTAAATTCAGAAATTTAATTTTCATGGAGTTCTGATTGCCAGCTGGATTGGCTACAGTGCTCTCTTCCTGTGATGTAAATATATGTATATGTAAAGTTGTGGCCAGTAAAACCAAAACAATGCAATAAAAGAAGCTAAAACACTCTGTGAAGCAGAGGGGACCTACAAAGTCGGATGAATTTTCTTTTGGCTTCTCACTACAAGTAACCAGTTTCACTTTAAACATAGTATTTCAATTCATTATTAACATAAAAATATGAATGAGTGCATAAAATACCTATCATGCGTAAGTTTTAAACTGCCCCCTCGTTGCTAACCCCCCCAAAGTGTCCAGAAAAAATTAGTGGATGTGACCTCAGTATCCTCATAGCTAAGGCCCTGGCTGACGGTAGCCTAGAACAGAGGTTTGCAAACTGTGAGACCAGCATCACCAGGGAGGTGCAAGAGAGTTGCAGCAGGGGCACGGAGGGAAAACATCCTGCCTGAAGTGAAAGGTACAGGTGCATGTCCAACAGGAAGTTAGTGTAGCTTGGCCTGCTGATTTGTCATGCTCATCAACACGGTCAGCTGTTGGGGCTACAGCCATTGGGACTACAGCAGTGCTTGTGACACAGTTCATGAAGGCAACTGAGGTAACCCTTCACACTGATTGCCGCAATTTGTGTCAAAAATCTCACTCCCTCTTGGAGTCATAACTCAGTCAAATCTGAACACAGACATGATACGCCTATTTTTAGCTTCAGTGTGACTTTCACTTCCTGAGGTATCATTATTTCCCATGTCCACTGTCCATAAATCCACTTAGAAATCATAAAAAAAAAACGCTCATTATAACTCCAGAACTTGCCGGAGAATTATCATGTTTTTAAGTTTCCTTCAGTACCAAAGTAATCCAGTGACAGTTGTCTGTACAGAAATTAGTCCATTGCAAATGGGAACTACTAATAGCTAATTCGGCATATGTTTAATGGTGTAAGTTTTCCAAAATGAAAACATATACAGTATAGGCTATATATATATAACAAATAGGCTTAGAAACTGGGGCTCATGTTGTAGCCCACAGCTAACTCACTGACTCCAATTAACAATAAATTCACTGCAGTAAAATTCAGTTATTTAATTCTTTATGGACAAAACACCGTCACACTGTAGCCTACAAGTAAACACCACTAGTAGGCTCATGTAAGTGTGTTTTGCCACTGTGACAGAACATATCCAGTATGGGGAGAACACATTCAGAAGTTGTTATAACTGACAAAATACTTTTATTTGTGCACACAGGGTAAATCTGTGGTCTTAATTAGCCTGGTGCAGCTTTAATTTCTGTCTGTGTCCTTCTTTCTGCTCCTGTGGCCCGAGGTGAACAGATTGACTTTTTCACAGCCAGTAGCTATCATGTGGAGAGTGGGTGGTTAGAGCTCAGACCTTGCTGTTCTGCTTCCTGGAATACAGGGTCTATCCTCCTGTCTGGGCTGTGATGGCTAAATGACCCATCTCTCCTTCTCTGTCTCTCTGTTTCTCTGGATAGACAGGACTGTCTGTTTATATCTGGGGTCAGCGGTATCATAGAGGTTGCAGAAACAGACATGCAACAACTGATAGTGATAGCATAACAACTGTCACATATATTGTGTTAACTTGTCAGTGTGTGGTTTAAAAATCCATTTTTATGGGTTGAAAATTAAATTGCAGATGTTAATATTCTCAATATTAACGATAATCATGTTTCTTACATCGGTTATAAATACTCATTTATTGGGATTAAGTTAAAGGGCCGGTTCACCCAAATTACGGGGGAAAAAATGTGATGGTTGAAAGACACTCACCAAAACATACACTAAGGTAGACAAAAATATCATGAAAAGGTGGTATATGGAGGTGTGGAGCCTAACAAACCACCCCTGCTGTCAGCGGTGTGAGCTTTGCTGTTCAGAAAGGTGAGAACAATGACACATTCGCTGATGGGTGCAACTCTCTCTCCAGATGAGAACGTCAACAACCACTGTATTGCCTAGCAACATAGCATTGTGTGTGTGTATGCGGTGTGCAAAAACTGTGCATTCTCTCTTTTTGCTTTAGTGTGTGTTTGTGGGCTGTAGCTGCAGTCAAGTTCAACTGTCAGGTTATTTATTAATGGAGCCTAATATTGTTGCACCCACTGCGTGGTCCATAGCTCTTTTTATTTATTGTCTAATTGTTAAGATTAAGAGTTTGGTCCTCTTTTCTGGTCAACTATAATAAGGCTACATTGAGGAAGGCGGGTGTTTATTTATAATTGATAATCAGTTGTATGCACAGGCTGCAAATGTATACAAAAGGAATTTATTGTTGGTTATTGTTGTTCAGCTTGACACATTAACCAAGTACATTTTTACACATTGTACTTTTACTTGTACTAGTAAAATTTCTTTACAGTAACAGTATACTTTTGCTTAAAATATTCTACGACTCTGGCAAAGTTCACATTTATGCTAGCAACTAGTTTCTCCAACACATTTACAGTGTGTTGACCATGCACACAGCAACAGTTTGATATGGCAAACACCAAAAGCAAACCCAAACTTGATTTCCCACAGAGGTTTGGATAATACTATGTGTCAGTCACTTCATACTGTAATGCAATATCCAAACTAATGTGAAAATGTAAGTAAAAACGCAAAGAAATGTTGAGTTGCACACCATCCAACAAAAACTGCAACCCAAAGTTCCTGGCAGGATATGACTGACAGGATATGACTGACAGTTTATTGGACCAATAGAAGAGCAGCAGAGGCAAACCACACAGAATCTCCGCCCGTGCAACATTGGTCTATTTATCGTAATGACCAAACTTAAAGAGCATAAAGAAAGACTAAGACTTTCACATTGTAGCTCATTGTCATATTATGGGTTGCAGTTTTTGTTGGATGGTTTGCAGTCCGACATTTCTTTGCATTATTTATTAACGGACAACATCAACCCCATATACAATGATGTCTGAATTGCACAAGGACCCTTCTAAGAGTAAGTGCAGTATGTAAATGTGCAGCCTCTTGCAGTGAAACACTACACGGAAAATGTACAGGGTGTTGGCAGCATCTAAATGCTAATGCTAAATGCCATAAGTGTCAAATAATGCTCTGATTGATAGAATGGGCCTGATTGTGAACAGTATGAGTCTGATTGCATGAGTAAACAGTCATAGGATCCCCCACCAGCAATTTCAGCTAGTCTAGCCCCAATGTGTAACTCCTGTTTTTCAGCCAAAATTACCATGTGAATAGTCTATGATGGTGATCTATTTCATTTCATGAGTAAAACTAAACTCAATTGCTCTTGATTTGCAGTGATCTCAACTGGTGCTGAAGGTCAGTGATGACGATATCGGAGAGACTTTCTACAAAAAGTAGGCAGGAACCATTGACCTATTTAAATATACTTACATGCCACAAGTCTTGTATCACTGTGGTTCATATTATATATATATATTTTATATATATTATATATATATATATATAGCAGTCACTTTTACAGTACAGGTTAATTGTCTTACTAAAATCTCTCTGATCATTATCCTCCTTATCCCTCGGTTTTCATGTTTCTGGAACACAAGCCCGAATTTCCTGTCTCACTTCGACTCTTTATTGACAGCTGTTTCCACCATTGGTTAAACAACCGAGCCAATCATAGATTTGTAGGCTTGGGAACGTCATCTTCCAAGCGTGGATGTGATCAGTATATTGCTTCAAATGAAATAACAAACGTTAAGTTAACAGGTCCGAGCAATCTCTGCAGCTAAACTCTTCTATGTCAACTGAAAATGATATTGATGAGATGGATGTCACTACTGAGGGCAAAATAATCCCTAACAGAAGTCGGTTCAAATAAATATGATGTCAGACTGAGTAACGCAGTGTAAAGAGAATGGAATTCAGTTCAGTCATTCACACATTTTTGTTATTTGCTTGTTCAGAGTCCTTACATATGAACAGAATTTTGAATTACCCATTCCTTTCAGATGATGTAATGAAGTCATTAAGGGATTTGATAAGCATTTGTTACACCTTGAGAAATCCCGTTTTAGCTCTGGGATGACAGTCTGCTAAACAGATTTTACGAAGTGCTTTCCTGATAGTAAATTTGGAACTAAATACATTACATTTTTCATAATGAAAATAAAATTACTCCAAAAGGTCAGTTTTATAGGGCTTTTCTCATTCATGACATACATTGGAAAGAATACCCTCTAATAAGTGAAAAAAGCATGTTCCACATCTGTTCTTTACACTGTAATGTGATACAAACTTTTTGGCAAGAGCTTGCTACCAATATTTTAGTTTTATTAATGGCTCTTATGCTTTTACTTTAAATTACATAATTTTTTTTTCTGACACAAGAATGATTTTCTGCACATTGTCAACAAGAGATCCTCTAAGTTCTGTAAATCGTCAGTTTTGATGGGTAAATGTTCTGAAAACCCCTCTCCTAGTTTGCTGCCTTTTATTTCAGAGATCCAATGTCTCTTCCACTATTTTAACCACAAAAGGGTTGAGTATGCTCAAAGTGAACTCTCTTCCAACCACATCTAAAGGCAAAAGTGTCCAACTTGAAGGCGGGTTGAAAAGCCTGCTGTCAAATAAAGAGGCAAGATAGAATGTACCACAAAATAATGACAACGGTGGACACTTTCGGACAGTCTCTCAGGTGTTGCGCTCGTATGAACACTCAAAAAGTGACAGAGGCAGTTGTGTTAAGAATAAAAAGAGAGCTTGAGAGAGAAGTTGAAATTTGGATGACCTCCAATTCCGTTGTCGAAGGCGAGGGGGTTTCAGATGCTTTTAGACGACCTGACAAGCACTTAGTTTGAAGTTGGTGTTCCATTAAGTTGAACCTGTTTCCTTCAGCTCATCAGTTCTATTAATCTAACCTAACCTACCTCTTGTTCTGTCCTGATTTTAGTAAGACAACAAGATCTGAAACAGCTCAAATAACTGTTCTCACGTTGCCACAAGTTAAGATGCTATAACAAGACAGTTCCTCATTTGATCTTGCAAGGCTGGTGCAACACCTTTCAACAAACCTCACACTGGTAATAAGGTGCTCTTACCCATCTGCAGTGCGACGGTGAATGTTGCTGCATACTAGTACAATATCCTGAGGGCCAGGCTAGCACTCTGGATGTGTTTGATAATGACAGGAAGAAAAGAGACAGCTAGGTGTGTGAGAGGATTTGTTTTTGGCTCCTGTCTAGCACCTCTGCTAATCCCAAGGCTCTAATGTTAGCAGAAGCTGCAGGGGAAGTGTAGCTAAGAGCCAAATGCTATTGCTAGGAGAGGATTAAAAAAATATATAAAATAAAGACATGACGGAAGTGTGGCACTTGGGTGTTGTCTGCAGTGCCTTTCAGTCTGCCAGACACCTCTGATCTATGTGGTGGATGGAATATGAATATAGACCTTATTTTCATGGCGACCAATGTGTTACCATACTTGATTTGCATGCTTAAAGTAAATACAGGAGACAGCCACATTCAGACCCCTGCTACTGAAAGCATGATACCTGAGTAGCTATTTTAGTGGCAAATGCAGGAGGATGAGTCGTGAGCTGAAGTATAATATATAGTCTTATTACAACAATAAGAATGTCTGAGCATTTATGTGCATCATACAGACACACAAATTGATACTCTATGCCATTCTGATTATGATATTTCTAAACACAATGTGCAGCAGACCAATCAAGAGAATTGTCTGAGCAAAAAGCAGTTCCAGTCTCTTTTCAAATAAAATCTCATTCCATTTTAACTCATTCCTTTTTTTCCCCCACATTCTGTTCAATTACTAATCACAAAGAGTGCAGGGACACTTTGTGTTTCGTTGGTTGCCAAGGGAACCTCATTGTCATCTGAGTTGTTTTGTTTCCTCTCCAAAGGTCAATGACTTGTCTGATTGAATAACACTTTTCATGCAAATAATCTGCTCAAGCGAGTTTACCCCCTCGTCTGGGTTTCAGTGATATTTTGCAGCAGATGTGGAATAAAACACATCCTGTCACATGAAAGTGACATATATTGAAAAAACTGTTGACGGCCACTGGCAACATTCCATATTGACGGCTGTCCCCTGTCTGGCTGGCTGGAGGCACACTTCTTTCCAGCAGCAGAGAACACTTTTTGTGCCAGTTTCTTTTCAAGTTCGGTATGTACTGGGTCTGCACTGGTACGTTCTGCTTCCAGGAAAGAGCCATAGCCTGAGCCCAACACTGACAAAACCTTCTCCTGCCTACTTAAATGTATAGTAATGTACTTATATATATATATTACCACCAGTGATCAAAATGGATGGATTACAAACATACTGTATTACTGTGTGACAATGTGAAGCTTGCTAGCTAGCAGTGCGTGTGGTGATTGACATGTTTTTCCTTTGGGGCTTACTGTAGCACCACAGGAAAGAAAAGAAAACACTATTTTTGGTACATATTTTTTGGGGGGTTCGGTATGTGCCAGGTCTGGACTGGTATGTTCTGCTTCCGGGATCAGTCCTCCAACCTAAACGACAGAATAGGTCGTTTGTCAATGACTCCTAACACGACATATATAGGCGTACCAGACCTTTGTTGTCATGGTAACAATAATAAACACGTGGTTAACGTCAAACAGTCACAGTTTGGTTAGGTTTAGGCACCAAAACTACTTGGTTAGGTTTAGGAAAAGATCAGGGTTGTTACGTAAGTTAAAATAAGTCAACGCTGAATTTTTGTTTCACATGGGACATGAACAGCAGTCTCCTGGGTAAAAGTCCTGTGTTGTTTGACTTTGGCGCTCTTTATAGGTCGCCTAACTTCCCTCAGCTCTATAGAATTTTCCTCCTGCAACTTTCACCCTCATGCCTGCACTAAACACCAAACAACTTAGCAACTAGCTGGTGAAAAGTGGAGCATTTAGGTGTGTAAAAGTCAGATATTTTTCTTAGGATTTTGGCCAAGATAAGTAACCGAGCTAAAAAGAGAGTGAACATGAGTCTTACATTCACCAGGTGGCCAAAACATAACTTCTAATGTTGCTCTGCTGGATGTGTAAACAGGCATCAGTTTGCTAACATGTTCACCTTAACTTAAAAGGTAAGATATGTCAATATGGCCATATATCAGTTATTGGAGGTTTAAATACTTTTATCATCTCCATTAATTTCTTATTTCTGCTCTTGTTATGATGCAACATACATACATGTCTTTTTACTGTTCAACCAAAACACAATCAATACAGTCACAGTAACAAAACTCTCCATGATTTCACAAGTTACCATTTTTATGTGGCCTACAACTTTGTATTTTCTCAATATCAGCCTTGCACTTTTGTGGTCTTTAAGGGGCGCAGCACTAAATACTCAAAGCCCCAGAAAAACTAAAAATATAGATATAGTTACAGGCCTATGTTCATTCACCAGATCCAGCACTTGGAAAGGATCAGTCTGAAGTAGCCTCCAGCAAGCAGTGTTAACCAGCTAACACATAAATGTGTTTCATGATGACATATTAGTTTAAAAACAATGCAGTAAAGACAGTATGTGCACATCCAGATAATTATGTTTATTCATGTGTGAATGGTTGTATCTGTATGTATTGGTTTGTGCCTCTATCAAAGGGTGTGCATGATGTTTGTGTCTGTCGTGTCTACCTTTGCAGGCAGAGGATTTAAAACATCTGTGTGCGTAAGGAGCCTCTAGAGGAGGGACCCACACACACACACACACATTCCTCCACCTCTAGGCCACAAACACCAAGGTACCTTTGATCTGTGATGCCAACAGTACTATCAAAGTCAGGACAAAATGGTGCAAATCGAGCACACATTGCAGGACAATAAAAGAGCCACCAGCAGATCCTTGCTTCTCCCAATACAAAATGGTTCACTGTTTGCTCTTGGAAACTGAAATGTGTGGGTGTCAAGGGCTTTACTCCAAAATGAGATATCCATCATTAAAAAATAATGGGTGATTGATTCTGTATTAGACATTATTAATGAAGAGTAGGTAGTCTCTGTGCCAAAATACAAAATGACTAGGATTGGGTTTTGATCAATACCAATGATTCACTGATTTCTTGCCTAGGTGCTGAAAACTAAGGACACTATTCTTCTTTCTTTGTAGGCAGAAATAACGTCATTAATTAAATCTGCATTTAAGCTTTAAGTTTGTGACCATTAGAGGACAGAAAATCTACAAAACAGACCTCCAGAAACACACCCTGATACACAGTTGACTTCTTAAGTTAAGGCTGATGTGTGAGCAATCAACTGAAAAAAGGCCAGAAACACAACTCCAATGGGATGCCCCAGCTTGTTCTGTGTCTGCTAAATGTAATGCTATGTTCACAATATGGCAGCTTTTGTGCTGCCTGTGATTCTAGAGGGGATCGGGGGAGTGTGCGGGTGCTAACTTAAAGGCAAGAAGTGGCAATCATGATCTGTTCTGAATACTGGACAAAATGACTTTTGCAAAGACCTAAAGTACAGGCTACAATGTGGATGTTGCTAATAAAACTGGTAGTGGACGGTCTGACATTACCCAGTAGTACCCAGCTTTTATAAAGAGAAACTTAACTCCCCATTTTAGCTTGAAAACATACAAACCCAGACACACACCATGCCCAGGCCTCTACTGGCCTCCCGCCTTCAATGATGACCACAACAGTGGTTCAGAACTATTTCTGAGCTGCTAGCTTAGTTTAACAGATGCAATATGGAGTGACAGAAGACTACTAGCTCACTAGTAGGAGGGGTAGTAGTTCAATCAGGAAGACAACATACATAAACAAGAATGCACCGAATAGGTTTTAGGGAAGACCAATCAGCCAATCGGAGATCCCCCCAGGAACCCATACACTGCGCGTTGACACTGGTGGCGTTGGGGTGGTGGAGCAAAGATGTGAAACAACATAGACAGCAATGACATCAGAGAGATAATAACTGAAAGATGTACCTCCAGAGTGATGACAAAATATCTTCTGGTTTGAACTTCATTACTAGTTCTACTACCAGGAACCTACGGTGGCCCTGACGGTCAAAACACAACAACATTACACAAAACACAACGACATTTCAGATTACGGAAAGGGAGGGACACCTCTTCTTGTTTCTGATTGGACCGAACCCAAGTCAATTCAGAGTTTATTCAGTGTGGTGCTAGATTGGATCAACCGGAGAAACCGTTTGCGCACTTTGCAGGAAAAAGTTGCAGTGGTGTGATCTGGCCTGTCTCAGCTCAACTCAAGCCGGCTGATGGCGCATAAATAGGGAAAGGCTAACGAAGGGAATCAGGCACAGGTGAGCACTGGGGAACAGGTGAATACAATCGAGGGTAATGACACTCAAGACAGAGACAGGGCAGGAGCACAGTGGAAACAGGAGACATGACTTCAGAATAAAACAGGAACTAAACACAGACATAAACACGACTAGACAAGGTCCATGAAACATGACAACAAGAAGAGCTGTCCCTCCCTTTCCGTAATCCGAAATGTCGTTGTGTTTTGTGTAATGTCGTGTTTTGTGAAATGTCATTGTGTTTTGTGTAATGTCATTGTTTTGACCTTCAGGGCCACCGTAGCAACCCTTTAAAGGTGAACATGACACTGCCTTTTAGTTCCTGGTGTGGATTTCCAGGCAACATAAAAAAGAAATGAAGACACACTACATAAAAAGTAATGGAGGAAGTCCGCACAAAAGCTGTTTTGCTGTTTTTCCACGATAATATGAATCTTGGTCTTTACCTTACTAGAAACTCACTTTTCCACTTGGTACCTTTGGCAGGTATTGTTTAGTTGGCTTGTTTGCTAGAAATAGCTGCTTACTTATAGGTGATGGTTAAAGAGAGATCATACAGTCTATGTGCAGACCTTGAAAGCATCTGCATTTGTTGTGTTTCTTCACTCGCCTCTAATGTGTCACCTGCAGATACATAATGCAGACACACGCACATATTCCCACATTGTCATCTTTATCAACAGATGTCTGGAGACGTGTTCTTCAGGTTTTTCCTTTGATTTGTCTCCTGTTGGTTGTGTTTATACATTGGGGACGTCTGTAATGTTCATACAGCTGCCAGACACTGTCCTTTCAATATTCTTATAAAGGAATTGTTCTGTCAAGCTTGAGAGGAAATGAAGAGATAATACACTGAAATAACATTACTTGTTTTGCTTTCACCTGCTCCATACAGTATTTTTAAAACTTGAGAATAGGAAAAAAAAGACATTGGGTTAATTTCTTGTTGTCATATTATGATTGTTTTTTACCCCGTCTGACTTATGTTGGTTCAAGATGGTGTCTCGCTGTGGGAGTTTGTTATGAGGTCCCTCCTGTGGAGCATACCATTTTCCGAGCTCTCCTGCTCTCTGCGTGGCCACTGGACTGACCCATTTATCCAAGCAGGGGTAGCAGTTGACCATTCACGCAGGTTAAACTGAGAGACTGAGGTGTTTCTGCTCTGAAATGAAACAGATGTCTTTACAGCACTTAGAAAAAAAACAACCAGCCAAACTGATGATGAGGGTTGTGTCTAGATGGTAACCCTAGATTTGCGAAACTCTCATACATGCAGACTTGATTCAGCACAGTAGTGCTTGGCACATGGGAGAAGTTAGCCCTGAGGACTTTCTGCCAGAAAGCCTAACCAAGTAGTTTTGGTGCCTAAACCTAACCAAACTGCGACCATTTCACAATGTTAACCACATGTTAAAAAGCCTTTAGTTAGGTTTAGGAGAAGATCATGGTTTGAGTTAAAATGATGACGTTTGGTTTCACATGGGACACGAACAGCAGTCTCCTGGGTGAAAGTCAGTCTTGACCCATCCATCCACCCTGACCGGTACCTTACATGGACTTTGTCACTCTTTATACTACGCCACCTGACTTCCTTAAGGTCTCTGCCAGAAGACCTGCTTAACCTACATTGCAACCAGTATATGGAAAATTACGCTTCTCGTAGGAACGTTCCAAAATGTCAACGCTTCTTGTGGAACCATGGTAACAGTACACAATGACAAACAATGCGATACAAGATTGGTAACCCTAGATTTGCGAGAGTTTCACAAATCTAGGGTTACCATTTAGACACGACTGTGGATGAGAGGCTGCTACATGTTTACTTGACAGACTACAATTCTCAGGCAGATTGAGACATTTCATCATGAAAAAAAACTATTTGTTGCTCTTCCCACTGCTTTTAATACTCAATTAATGTGGATAAAATATTATTTTCATGCCTTTTCATTAACGGTAAAACATTTATAAAATAAAAACCTATACTTTCAATGTCTGACAGTTCTTGACTGCACGCCACTGTCAAGACTCTTACTGTGAACATTTATCCTGTGTGGCATTTTTGTGCGCTTTTGTCATGTTAAATTACACAGGCCAGAAATGGCAGAGTTGGAAGACTGACACTGTCATAAATATAGTGGTCGTGATTCACTCTCGCTGAGAGCAGAAAACAGTGGCAAGATGACAAAGAAGAAGGGAGACAGCTTATGGCATGGCTGTTCTTAAACAGTTCATTGCAATAGAAAGAGTTTGACGGCGGGGTGGAGATCAAAAGCACTGGAATATAATTTATGTTTAAATCTATATTTGGGTTAGACTACTACTACTACAAACTGGCAAACTGATATTGTCCATTAATAAACATCAGATATCAATGAGTAATGGTTGACTATGGTGTGTTTCAGTGTACCCACTGATACCCCTTTTCCACCAACATGGAACGGGGTGGAAAATAAAGATTGGTATCAATCAAATCAAACCATCAAAAATGATTTATGTTTACCATAAGAGCATTTTTCTTCTCCTTACAGGATATACAAAAAGAGATGAAATGATTCTGCTTAAAGAAATCATTTTGCTATACCAATGTTGCTTTTATGTGTTCATGATACTGTGAGTGACTTTGTAATGTTTTTTCACAGGGATCCATTGATCTTTTTATCACAATTAATGACAACAATAATCTTACTTCCTGCGGTATATATAGTGAATGCATAGCTGCTGCCCGCACGAGATGAGAAAGGATACTATTCACCATTCTCTGGGAAACCAGTCTCTATATACCAGGCCCTATTATGTGGAAGCGGCTGCTATTATTGCCGTTATGCTCATACAAAACTGAGTGTAGCACAGAAGTCCCTTTTCTCAGAGCTGCAGCTTGTGCGCTGGGAACAATGCAGCCATGTTAGGAGCACAGAGGAGAGGAAACATCACTGATGTTTACCTTAGCCTGCCATGCCAGCTTCCTGCTTTTATGCCACGACCATGTTTGTCGACTATTGTTCAGACACAATGTTGCTATTCATTGTACCCTCAACCGTCAAGCTACCGTGGCTAGGTCTGAAGTTTCTGCCAGTTTTCTCAGAGCTGGACACTTAAGATGAAAGAACAGAGAAACACAAACAAGACATGCTGATGTGTCTAACTTAATATATCCAACAAAAGACCAAGTATACGTGAAGTCAGGCTAGCCAAACAATATTCTAAAGCAACATTATCCTCCCACTGCACATGGTTTGGACATTAACCCTTGAAACAAAAACAACTGCTTGACATATTTCATTCATACTTTGCCACAATGCTGAGACAGGTTGTTCTGGGTCAAACCTCCCCAAAGGAAACCAGGATTAAATGTGTCTCTCTCTTAATTGTAAAAGTCAAGAGCATACCCATTGCTCATAAACTCTTCAGAACGGGTCAGAACAGTACTGAGCAAGGTGTCAGTGAGAATGTTATTGCAGCTGGTTTGGCACTAAAGCAAATCAAGAGATAGGCATAAGCACTGCGGCATATTGAGTTGACTTCAAAGATAATAAAAAAAAATCTTTAGAAAATGTTGTGACACATAAAGACAGTACTTTAAAGTTAGATTTGTTCTCAATGTGTTGTGCATCCCGAGCACTAGATGAAAACAACTCTCAGATATAAAGCTTTTCATACTTAAATAGGTGGGAACAAAACTGTCAGATTAGCAGCTGTTATTTTCCACTGTAAAATCCACAACTCAGTTATCTCCAGGCTTAAAAATACCTCCGTAAACTGCCTGCCTGGTTCATGTTTGAAGTAGATTTCATAAGTCACACTCACACACAGAGTAACAGGTTTCATACAGGTCCATGTTCAGCAGGGGCATCCTAGTGAAGGGAAGAGTTGAACTAACTACTCAGGGCCCCAATATTAGGCAGGCCCTTAAGAAGCCTATAATTAAAAGTTTGTTTTTATCAGCAATTTTAGAAATTGACATCATTATTGTTGTTAGCAAATATGATGACATTTACTGTGTCTAAAACAATAATAATGCAGGACAGTTTGTTGGGAAAAAAACTGTCTCCACACACTGTGATTGCCCTGGTGCTGATGCTGTGGATTCCAGAAGAATTTTAACACCATAGTGAAAAAGTGAAGTCAGTCTACCAAGAGCAGTGTTGCCAGATTGGGTGCTTTTTATTAAATTCGACAGGTAAAATTGTATTGTAACCGTGGTTATAACCGGGGTTTCGATTTTACTGATAATACAGAAGGCTGGAGGCTAAAGGACTGATTCTTTTTCTGATGAAACACATAGAGTTGGTTTTCTGTTGTCTATTGTCGTAGCCTATTTTTGTTTGATTAAGTTTAATAAATCCCTTGGCTGTGCCCATGCTTTCACCATCGCCTTCGCTTTCAGAAACACGCACAAAGTGGATCGGTAGGCCTGTCAGCATCTTCTCATGTTATGTGAGACAAGGTGAGTTAATCCGGTTGGTCCAAAAAGTTATATCAAGCAAACATTGGTAGCAGACACTTTGAAGAGATTTGAAACGGTAACATAAAGAGTGAACACAACTTGCTAGCACTGTATAAGATGACTCAAGTGAAGTATTCAAGTATAGTGCCTTTTTCTAGCTCAATTGTCTTATGCCCAGGGCGTAATTCAGACCCAAACAATCATGAAAAAGTTGGAATTATATCATGTACTTGCTCCAAGCAAATAAGTATTCTACAATGTACAGTAGGTTGAGAAAAGAGGGCATTTAGATTTCAGATTGTATGAGACTAAAGCACGTGCAATAACATAGATCCTTTGATGTATGCTTAAATGTAATATAAAGACTGCATTACTGACTACTCTAATAACTACCATAGATGCATGTGCTTGATTCAGTTATTTACATGCACTCGAGATTTTTATGCTACCCCCTTGCTGGTTAGTGTCTTTTCTGAAAGAAGCAGGTGGTCCTATCATTTTGTACTGTAGAGGTGTATATACTGTACATTCACTTAAGGCTTTTCAAAAACATCCTATCATTTTCCTAGAGATGTTGTTCTCACATCTTCTTATCTATGTATCAAGGAAGAATGAAATAAACAAACCTGTGATTTTCTCAGTACGTAAACATCTATCATCCTCATTAATGTATCTGACAATCACTTAGGCCTGTTATCGCACAGTGCTGCCAATATGACAATTCATCACAGTGACCTATAGAGCAGCTGGGGAATCTTTCGACTCACTATACTAACATAAATACATTGAGATGTGGAGAGAGAGCGAGAGAGCGAGAGAGAGGAATGGAAAAAATAATTGAAGTGTGATTACAGTCCCTCTAGAGACTACAGTTTATTAATGTGTCACTTCCAATAAAGCTCTTGCTATTTAGATTTTGGTTGTCATGGAGATGGCAGTCACTCCTGAGATGGAGGCAAAGGTTAGAGTGCCGGTGCATGATTCCCGCTGCAGAGACAGATTGTGACTGCATTCCTGTCACTCAGTTAGAGCTCTTTTTACTGTAGGGAGAGAAATGGTCGTCCCCTGCACCAGTCTAATGACAGGAATCAGTTCTTCTGACTGAAGATCTGTCACCTCTCAGAAAAATATCTGACAGGAAAACTATCCACACTTTAGAATGTACACCTCCTAGGCATGTATTGTCTCATAAGGTAGCAGCTTGTTGTTGTGAATGTATTTTGTCATTATGTCTTTTCCTTATTTGTAAAAAAACACAAATTGTACTGTAGGACAAACTTCAAAGTTATTTCTTGTCGTGTTCCCATCATCACAAGGTATTAAACTGTATAGAAAGCTAAAGCAAGATTGAAGCTCAAATGTGCCACCACAAAATTGTAATGTGTGGAGGTGGGGGGATACGGCTTATTTTCGTTCCAACATGTAATGCTTATATTTATCTCACAAAACCATGAAAGAAAAATCGAAGCATCTCGAGGTGAATTTTCACAGCGGGTTTCTAAAGTTGGTTTTATGTTATCGTCTGGTTGTTTTGCTCTCCTCTCTGTCACACTGACACACTGATACTATCTAAAGTCATATATTAACCCAGGGTTTATCAATGGTGAGTGTGTGAGACAGACAATTTCACGTGGATCACGAGAGGTTTAGTTTCCATTGAGAACACTTGTGCTCATGGCCTAACCGTCACCTCATCCTCAGCCATTTTATCAAAGGCCACATAATAATTCATTGAAGAGCCTCATTCACATGAAGCCAGTCAATCCAAACACTGTTAAGCATCAAAGAAGTCATGTTTGTAAAAAGGCTGAGAGAGGTTCCATTCATATTTCCAGGGACAGAAAAAATGGCTATTTTTTAATACTACTTCTAGTTATTTTTATTTTTTTTACATTCTTGCTGTTTGTTTGACACTCAAGGTCATGTAGACATGAAATAAAGACTCAAACTCAGGTATCACAGTAACTGTAATTTGCCCTAGATCTAAGCTTTTATGGCCTCCAATTCTACAAATAAAATCTTAAAAGAATAGGGCTGGTATTATTCTTTATTTGTGTTATCGTCAACAATTCCCATCAAAAAGCTAAAACCAAAAACGTGTTAGTCCGTCTCCCAATAATTTCTGACTTCCCTACCCTGTCCCAAGCCCATTGGTTAATCTTTTAAAACCAGGTCATAAATATATACATTTTTAATAAAGGCTCAGTAACTTCATAAAACAGCTGGGCACTGTAGTTTTTTTAGCAAACATTACTCAAACAGGAGGAAATAGTGCATTTTGGGGGACTCTTTTCAGCTGTGGATTAATACACATTTTAAACAATAACTTGATTTAGATAGCACATATCAAAATATGTTACAGCAGGCTTCACTAGGCAATATAAACAAAATAAATCAAGCAACACTGAACACCATTAAAACACAGCAGCACTACAAGAAAAAAATATCAGGAATAAGGGAAATCTTTCACCTGCTGGTGGCACTAGAGCAGCCATTCTCAACCAGTGGGCCGGGGCCCAATGTTGGGCCATCTAGTGGGCTGCGTAGGCTGTGATACTGTCAAATGGTGAGGTTATTTTTTGGTAATTTACAAAGCTAGTTATTTTTATATCCAAATATGCTCAAGAATTCACATAGATGAAAAACTTCAAATTAAAATGCAGAATTTAAATGAGCAGCTATGTTAAAATATCACCAGTCAATCACCATCGAAGCTCCAGAGACACCTGGTATGTTATGGGGTTTTTTTCTCATTTATTTGGGACAGTGGTCCTCGGAAATTTTTTAACAATCAGAAGTGGGCCTCAAGTTAAAAAGGTTGAGAACCCCTGCACTAGAGGAAAGGTCAGGGGGTCACAAAAGTCATTAGGATTCACTTTCTGGGGACCATGAATGTCTGTACAATAGTCCATGGCAATCCATATGATAGTTGTTATTTGTTGATATTTCAGTCTGGACTAAAGAAGTGGACTGACCCACCAACAGAAAAATGGACTGACATTGAGCCACACTGCCAGCATGGCTAGAAATTAAACAATAAAACAAAGAAATAACAAAATATGTATATACCTACATACAAAAATACACACATATGTGGCCTAAGTTAGCACTGGAACAGCAAGAAGTAACTGCTTAGAGGATCTAAGACCATGATTGGGCCAAATTTGAATCATTAGCAGGCATTAAAGTTGCTTCTGACTGAGGCAAGAACACAAAGAGTTATAATAGTCAAGTCAGGAGTAGATAAAAGCTCGTTTGACCTCTATCACTGAGGCACAGAGAAGATTTTATTTTAGAGCGCTGGTTCGTAAAAAAACAGGCTTGGCAGGAACTCTCTTGATCTGCTCTGTAAAGCTAAGGTTCAAGTCAAATGTGACAGCTAAGTTTTGAGCAGAGGATAGTTAATTAGTAGTATCAATTCATTGTTGATTTGGGTCTTTTTGTTGTATTTGTTGTCAATAAGCAAAATAGAGAGTAGACTAGAAAAAACAGATTTATCCTCTAAAAGAAATATCTGTAGTTTAGAACTCAAAGCAAGTAGGCAGGGAAATTATGCTATTCAAATGATCATAACCTTGTTTTGCAACATTGTGTCATCAAATTCCCCTTTTATCCACTTTTAAAATGACCTCAATAGCACTACTATCTGATCAAAACACCCCTCCCTGGATGCCCAAAACAGAAATTACAACATGTTCTATTCTTAGTGCATGAGCAAGGGTTACCCAGGGCTAATGTACGACAAGCTGGCATGCATGGAAGTATGTTATCAATCCCACTTTGGGGGTGAAGTCACTTCCTGCTTCTGCTTCCAGCCTAACCAGATAAGAGCACCCACTCTAAGCCCCATGGGAGTTTTTCTCGCCAGGAAGTGGCAAAATGGGCAAACCCATTAGCTTCTTCGGACCACACCAACCTGTCAAACGGTCCAAAATAAGCAATCGTTAAATTTCTCAGTCATACATCACTTTTAGCTTGTTCATTGTGGCATTTCTCTCCCGCAGTCAGCAGTACGTGCTGATGCCAAGCACACTGGAAAAGTCATCCGTGGCTTTATATTCCTCGGCCACCTGTGTGTGGGGGGGATCATCAGGACATGATAGGTTATTCAGTGTGTGTAGGAAGGAAGTGTAATTGCTCTGTGTAAATCATTTTGTGCTGCGATGACAGACAGGAATGCTTTTAGGCCCAAGTTTGTGACGTCTGTGCTGTCAACACCTCAGGACAGGATGCCTTTCTTTAAAGGACAGTATGAAAATGATTGGGGGTCATGAAGGGAGAGTAGTCAAAATTTTGTGGGAGAGCAGGGATGGGTCTTTTAACTTTTTCTCAGTCCAGATTTAAATTTTATTTCATTCTTTCACTTAAAAAAAAAAAAGTATACACCGAAAAGATGGCTTTTGTGTGTGCCGTGGCTCATAAAAGGTGTGTTTTGCATATGCAAGGGACAACAATCCTGTCTCTGTTCTATGTTTTATTTTTCTCATCAAAAGTATCAACAGTACACTGTAAGACATTTCAAGTCAGTTAAACTTAGAAACGAAAGTTCACCTGCTGCCTTAAAAACGTGAGTAAACTCAACTTGAAAATAACCTTTGTTTCAACTCACAACGTTAAGTTTTACAAGTCGGTTAACTAATGATCATTTGTTGTTTCAATTTGATACTCTGAGTTAATACAACTTACTATGTTACATTATCCTTTCAGAAAACTCACTTTATCTTGTCAAATAAACATACAATTTCTCACTATTTCAACTCACACTTTCAAGTTAAGATAACGTTAACTATATTCATACCAATTGCCATTTTAAGTTGTTTCTACTTAGATTTGTCATCTTGACAAATAATGGCATGTTTGCCAGTTTCCGTAAACTTCACATTGAATCAACTTACAACGCATCTGTTCAAAAATATAAAATTTATTTGCACAATGTTACTTGTGAGAGAGGGAGACAGAGTGATAAAGCGTGTACAATGACATTAACTGCTTGTCAATTACTTAAAACTTAAGGTGTAGTCTAAATTAATAAGTTTACATAACTTTTTGACCTCTGG
>LKNJ01002313.1:36355-92151 GCA_002120245.1 Maccullochella peelii | reverse complement strand
ATTTGGAGAGGGGAGGCAAGGGGGTTGGGGGTGGGGGTGTACCCGTGACTGGCATGTTTTTCAAATTCGATAAAGTCAGGCATGACTAAATAACACATAAAATGTTTGGCATCGTGAGCAGTGGCTGAGGGAGGAGGAGGGAGGGAGGGTGAGCTGCAGGGTCCGCTCGGCGTGGATGACTGTGTAAATGATGCTCTCTCTCTCTCTCTCTCTCTCTCTCTCTCTCTCTCTCGCTGTATCTCACTCCCTCGCCCGCTCAGCCTCCACCACGGTTGAAAAACAAAGTACGTCTAGGAGTGGAGCTGACTGCTAATGCGGAGGAGCTCTGAGGAGATGAGGGGGAGGAAGGGAGGGTAGAGAGGGAGGAGGAGGAGGAGGAGGTATGTGTGTGTGTGTATGTGTGTGTGNGGGGGGGGGTAGAGGGATTGGAACAGAAAAAATGAGCGAGGGATGAAAGCGAGAGAGAAACAGAGAGAGAGGGAGAAGAAACTAGAAAATATAAGGGCTTGTCAATGAGGGAAAGAAGACTCACTGAGGGGTAATAGGAGGGAAAGACAGCAAGAGAGGGTGAGACAGCAGGAGAGAGGGAGAGAGAGGAAGACAGGGGGAAGGAGGGGTGAAGCTCAGGTGATACGCAGATCTGCTTCTTGCCCACCTCACCAAGCCATGCAGGAGCTCTGGTTGCGTCTTCTCAACCAAAACTGTCCTAATAAAACCCAGTGTGTGTAGCCCAGGGTGCCAGAGTGATAGATAAGCATGTAATGGTAGCCATGCTAGCAAGTTTGGGATCATTTCAAGTGCAGTAGTCTTGTGTTTTCTAGGCTCCCTCACTCAGTATTTACATTGTAGGCAAACACCTGCTAAAAGTCAGCAGGTCTCATTGTCTTGCTCAAGGGCACTTTTAAAGGACTGTAACAATGATCAAACCACTGATATGTCAGGTGCGTGTTTTAATCTACTGTACTTGAATGCACATTTCTCTTGTTAACAGCGCGTCAATACAATGTTATTTTATTTTAACAGGGACGAAAGCAGAAACATCTTGGAAAATTAGATGACAGGGCACTTTCTGCTTTTCTCTGTTTTGAATAATACTGAATTGTATATCTTTGGGTTGACTGGACAAAACAAGTAATTTGAAGATGTCATCTTGAACCAACTAAGTGATTAATCAACTATCTCATCATCCTTTCAGTACTAGTTTCAGTGGCATAGGTGCAGATTTTCATCAAAAAAAGAGTACACAACCACATAACCGGTGGGCGTTTTCACACCTGTAGTTGGTTTGCTCTGGTCCGAATCAGCTGATGAGTTTGTAAACTTGGAGTGTTTTCCCCTCGGTTCGGTTTCTTTTCACACAGAGAAAAATCCAAGCGAATTAAAATGCATCGCTACAAATCACGTGAGAACGTTGGGGATCTTACACACGGCACAGTAGGTGGTGGCATCATTGCACCATTGACGTTGGTTTGTAGTCCGCCAGTAAAACAAAAGAAGAAGAAGAAAGTTAATACAGGCAGAAGGTCCTGTTTTCTGAACTAGTGCATATTTCTGTGAGAGAAACATTGCTGGTTCGTTCTCCGGCTAGCTGCTGCTACTAGAAACAGTTTGCGGGCTCTGCTGCATCCCAGAGTGCAAAGCACACCTGGCTATAGGAGCCGTTTAGCTCAGACTTGAGGAGTATAATGTGTGGTTGGGTGGGATCGAGGTCGGATCACGTTCCCACCACAAACAAACCGCTCCAGAGTTCGTTTGGAACCGGACCGAGACCTCCTCTTCTGAACGATCTCGGTGCGGCTGTTTTGGTCCGCACCCAAGTGCGATTGCTGTGTTCACACCTGCCCAAACAAATCGCACTAACCGGGCAAACTCACCTGGGTTCATTTTAACTGAACCAAACAGGTTAGGTGTGAAAACACCCTAAGTGTGGACAAAAGGAGAACTCCACAGTGACTTGAGAGACACTCATTCACCACACTGCCAAAAAAAGGAGCCTCATCAGCCCCATGTTGTAGCCCCCTGTTGAAAACATTTATCTTTTAATAGCCAGTCAGATTACACACTCACCAACAGCGCACAAGCCAAACTAACTTCAGACATGTAACTGCAGAATGACGAAAAACTTCTGTCCTGACGAGATGAAATATATTTGTTGGCTATCTTATTTATTTTTCCTTCCTCTCTCTTCTTCTTCTTCTTCATGTTTTCTTTTTCCTGCACCGTGCTGATTGGCCCAGCTTCAGACGTGGGGCACTCCAGAGATACAGATTAGCTGGCACTTGTTTGGGCGAACACGACAAGCAGCATATGCCTCTCAAGTAACGTGTACCCAAACATGCAATTTACAAATAATTAACGTGGTGTTAATTAGTCACATTAATTCATGCCACTTTGTTGGGATTGTTTCCCCCCGTCGGTCCCCAGGACTCCTGCCAGCAACGTCAGCCAGTGAGACGGCGAGAGTGATTTTTCTGCTCCGAAGCGAGAGCGGGGCGTCAGAAGAAAGAAGAGTTGCTGGCTGGTGTATACACAGTGACACACACACGCACACACACAGAACACAGAAAACATACATGCAAAAAGACATTCAACCACATATGCAGAGTAATATGCATATGTGGTTTATATTCATATTCATGAATATTCTTCCCCCTCTTATGGACACACATGCACACCCACACATCAAACCAACAATCACAATATGTGCAGTGTGTGTGCTTACGTTTGAGATAAGTACAGAAAATGCAAGCCAATGTATTCCTAGTTACAGTAAATCCTTAAAATCGAGTCACAAATATATAGTTTCATTTTTAAAAAAGGCTAAATTATTTTCTTAAACAGCTAGGCACTGTAGATTTTAGTGAACGTTACTCAAACAGGAGTTAATTGCGTATTTATTGGGGTCTATTTTCAGCTGCGGATTAACGCACTAATGAGTATTCACGGCAGCATGACGGTGAATGTGGCTCTGACTCAAAATAAACTACGGTGCCCATGTTCATCGGTAATGAAGGAACACGTCACCCAGTGCAACAGTGTGGCTCATTAATGTGTTCTTAATTAGCTTTTGGTGCTTTTCAATATTAAATGCATTGACAGATTTCAGTACCACAATATCATTGAGGTTTGATATCCATTGCTAGCCTTTGTATGCATGTAAATACTTGAAGAACATGAACTCAAGTGCAGTTTGTGTAGGAATATGGTGATAGTTTTATCTGGTATTGTTATGTATTTTACATTATATATTGTGCACACGTGTGTGAGGGGTTTCATATGCACTATGTGTATATGCCTGGAGGGGTTCTATATGTGTAAACTGTATAACTTGTACATACTGTCTAAATGTCTGTGTGGTTGTAAGTGTTGCATATCTGTGTGTCAGTTGACATCCATGGTGCACATAGGAGAGCTGTAGAGCTATATGTTGTGAGTTGGCTGAATCTGTGTTGTCCATTGACACTCACACACACACACACACACACACACACACACACACACACACACAGTACAGCATATACATGTACATACAATAATGATGCACCTACAGTACAGAGGCAGCTAGCTAAACAATATGCACACCCACAAGTATGAACAAAAATAAATTCATGTAAACATGCAGAGATGCGAAGTGAACTATGCCATCGCCTCTTCCATCCCCCCTGAACAAACAGACCGTCCATTAATGTTTTTATAGATATGAATGCAAGATTTTGTATTTAAACAGGTACGAACCTTTGAAATTAATGATTAATTTATCTCATAACAAAAGAATATAGTGCATCTCATAGTAAATGTTTCAAAGTACTTTGTTTATTTCTATGACTATACATTTATATTTATAACTATGACTAAAGATGAATTGCTTTACCATCAAAAACAAGAAAAAGAAATAGAACAATACAAAAACAACATAAAGTAGCATTTAAGCCATCTCTCATGATTACTATTACAGCCAAGTGACTTGTCAAAGAGCCCTTGAGCAGGGCACTTAATTTCCACCAGCTCACATGCTGCAAGTCACTGAGGGCAGACATGAGCTTCAAGCTAAATGTCTCAAATATTCAATCTAAAACGCTTCAAACCAGCAGTTAAATGTCTATGCATGAGAGAGGAAAGAGCAAATACTGCATAGCTCTTGAGTCAAAGGAGCCCCGGAATTTCATGCTGAACCAATCACCAAGTATCAATCCCATTTTTCATGAAGTTGAGAGTAAGAGGCTGAAAGCATGACTAGTTGAAATAGTAATAATTATAAAAGAGAGCATGGCAGGCTGTCACTTAACACCCTCCATGTGGCAGCAAACACTATGGAGTTCTACTCTAAAAGAAAGTCATTACCTGGAAGTTATTCATTAAAATTCATCATCCAATATCTGCAAAATATAGACAATCTACTGTGTTAAATTGTAGTTATTTGTGAGCCACAGCTTAATGCTACTTCTATCCTTTGAAATGTACCATCATCTCTGTTTAATTTTGCGCTATCAATCATTTTTACAAGAAAAGGTGTCGTTCTTTATTTATGAATGGCATTATCTCAATTTAGTCAAACCCAGACCACTCAGACTTGACAGCACTCTTCGTCCAACCTGTCCAGCTAGTTGATGATTAAACCGCATTCTGGTGGAGTACAGACAAATTAAAACGCGAAGGGGGAAAAAAAAGAAAGAGGTAACAAAGTCGGGAGATACTCAGTGGGCGATTATGCAGCAAATGCAGCTCTCCGCAGTGCAGAAGAGAAAAGGATGGAAATGAGAAGAGGGAGAGCAAGGAGAAATTCTTGATGATCCATAATGTTTGCATCCTGCAAATATTCATCAGACAATCGCTGGCTCGTTTCAATGGCCAGGTGGAGCTCAATAGATCGAGCAAGGCACTTACAGGTTAGGGCTTCAATGCCCTTTGAGGTTTAGTGGAAAGTTTGGGACACTAACATTTACAAGGTGAGAGGTTCAGTTCCTTGTGTGGCTTCCTGGAAAAACCAACACACTAATGCACAGATTCGTCCTCATTCTTACTATCAAACACAGATTTCTTCTCCCTTCTTTGAACATTTATTTCTACTTAGAGTGGGTAAAATGAGTATATATATGTATATATATATATACACATACATAATATGTGTATCCTTTATCCTATAACGTCTGATTTTGGGCTATATAAATAAAATTGACCTGACATATTATTGGCATTTGGCTTAAGGTCAGTACTTAAAGAAAATGGCTGGCGAGTATCCGCAAGTCAAGGCGAGTCAAGTGACAAAATGACCCTCTGGATACATTATCAAGATATTAAATAGCTGTAAAAAAAGTCAATACATACGCAATAGCTGTGTCTCAAATCAGGGGCCGCATCCTTTGAAGGCTGCATTTAAAGACCAAATGCGTCACAAGGCTATCGCATTTCTCTTTGGCTCCTTCTCTTTGTGTTATGTAATGCTATGTTTTTTTAATGTTATTATGATGTTATGTCACATCACATCATGTCATGCTAAATGAAGAGCAAATATAAGCAGACATTTGGGGATCATGGCAGAAGCTAATGTGTAAACTGTACTGTATTGTTTGGAGCATATGTTTTCCCAGTGGACCGTCTTGGTTCTCAACACTTTCAACACTGCTCTACATTTTTACATTTTAAGACATTTAGCTCTCTCTTCCTGAAGTGATTCCAGTCCCAAGTGGTTAAAATGACTGAGCAGGGATTTAGTGTCTCTCTCTCTCTCTCTTGAGGATAATCTCTGTCTTTCCAGTTACTGAATGTCTCTGTAACCTCCTCCACCTCATAACCTATACATAAGGTTAGGCTAAAGCAAACAGATTATGGGACCTGAAAAAGTAAGTAGATCAACAGACTCAGGTAATATTGATTTTTCTTTTTCAGCTTGTGACTTGTGTACAAACCAGTGCTTGCTTAGATTTACAGTATGTGTTGTAATCAATAAGCTAAGCTAAAAATACTATTAAAGTCGATTATTACCCCTTGGTGTGAGCTACGGTTGATGATCGGTGAGAGGAGAAATGCGTGGATGAAAACCAAGCTGACATATTGATCTGTGAGTTTAATCGATGGTTGAGGAGAGCCTACACTACTTGGCAAACAAATGTCTGTCTTCATCGACTCATATCTCTATCTAAATACCCATCATGAGCTACCATTACTGGGTCAACAGGGAGGGGTATTAGATCATTGGCAAACTGATTAAGTCAACTCAAGCTAACTGTTTGTCAAGCCTGTGACTAATAGGATTGTCGCAAAGTGCTTCACAGGGGACACAAGCAGAGATGTAAGCAACACAAAAAGTAACAACATGCCCAAATGTTTAAAGGATAGGGTCAGATAATTTAAACTCTACCATAATACAATATTCACATTTACACAATCCTTGTTTTGTGCAAAAAATGCAACCCAAAATGAAGCGGTAACTAAAGTTTATGCATGTAGCTGCCATAGCTGACAAGCTACAGCAACTACGAAGACACGATGTTGAGACCGCAAGAACAATGATTGGTCAGCTTTGGCTACTTGTGTTTTCACCTATAAGTTTCCAATGCCGGTAGAGATTGTTGATCGTGAAGACAACATTAAGAAAGTTGCAGACCCTTTCAGAAACACACATCTAGACATATCCACTGCAAATCCTCTGCTTACCGCAATCCCCGTTGTCTATCATAGTGAATAAAACAACTGATATCAGTAGCCAGTGAGAGTTTACACATTGTCAACAAGACAACATACTGTATACAGCACATCTAGTGCCCCAGAACAGTGGAGAAAGGGTTAAAAACACCCAGCATATATTCTAAAGGCACACTTTACACATAGACATACTGGGGCCCGCGCACAAAAGTCTACACACACGCATGCATTCACACACTCGCTCAAACACACACCAGAATGTGGGAATCACTGCCCAGGACATGAAATATTCATCAGTCATAAAACTTTAATTCAATCTCTCTCTCTCTCTCTCTCTCTCTCTCTCTCTCTCTCTCCCTCTGTATTTCCTGTCATTTGGGGGGCTGCTGTATTTTATTTTGTGAGGTAACCACTTCCCCCACTGCCCCTGCAACCACAAACAATAATAGATTTCATTAAAACCCCTTTTGCACAATTGTCCAAACGCACGCGCCAAAGCACATCATTAAGACGCCAGCTACATTTCAGACAGAGGAAACCGCTGTTCACGTAGTTCAAAATTACATTTCAAAAAGGAAAGCTACTGGGTGGCAAAGAGAGGAGCGGCCCATGTTTAATACTGTGCTGCTGTGTTTTAGAGGTCCCCTGTTATCAAAGTTATTGTCACTCAAGCACAGACAGGAAAAGTATAATCACACCAATGCCTCAATATAGTTTATAAAAAAAAAAGAAAATCAGTAGCATGTATACTTTTATGTTGCATTATCATACTCCAGCAATGAGTTTAGGTTCAATTTCAAGACCACCAACATTTTAACAACCAAAAGGCAGGACCAACAGTGGATCAAAGCTCGACCAGACAGGAAAAAACTATTTCTGCATCCCTGATGATTTGGCGAATTAATAAAGTAAACCCTAGCATAAGTTGTCTTATGCTTCTCACTCATACAGCATGTTTTTTAGCTTGTTGTTGTAGCTAGTGTCCAGATTGTCAGTTACACATGCTTACATAATGCCTGTGCATTGCAAAGGCTGAATAAAGATCAAGACTCCTCTTACAAGACAGCCATGAGCATGAGTCCAATCTTCAAATTCAGTCGTGATGTCAAATTAGCCTAAAAGTCATGAAGAAAGCAGATTTTCTAGAGGTGATAAGTGCTTTGAGTGATTAGCAGAACTATCGTCACATTTAGCTGCGGATAGCATAGGGAAAAGACGGAGGAAAAAAACTGTTGTTGGTGAACATTTTGCGACTTTGCATAAATGTTGATTAAAAATGTTACTTTATTATGTTGATGAGAAACCCAATTCTGGCCACATTACATTTCTTTCAATACATGTTTGCTGTTTTATGAGACAGGGTTGTTATTTGGCAGTTTGATTCAAACATTCTAAAAGATACAAGGATACAAGTACGAAAACAGCAGCTTCGTGTTGTTCAGAAAAACAACTGACATGCAGCTGTCTCGATACCTGTATGGTAGATATTCATATGCTGTTGTACAGAGCTTATTGGCTAAAAAATACAGTAAGATCATGTGACTTCTGCACTACGAAATGCCACACAGCTGTAATAAGATAGACCAGCCTTTTCTCCCTAGTCTTATAACAGCTAACAAGCGGAGGGCTGAGTGCACCGCTGGAAAAATTCAGCAGTGAACAGTCTTCTCTGTGCAGACAACAATGCTGCAAAATGTCACATACATTATTATGTGGCTTCAGCACCACAGTCGCCACTTCCAAGACGGACCTTATGTCTTTCACAGCTCTTCAAAACATAGAACTGCAATAAAATAAGATGATACGATGAAACAAGCACAAAAGGGACTCAAATTAATATTTTGAACATTTGAGTTCAAAAACTAAACAAAAGTATCTTATTAATACACATGTACTGTACTGTCTATCATAACAATTTCCAGGTTTTGAGGGGAGGAAATAATCAAACAAAAGCCAAGAGAAGCACTTTCAACACCAGCCGAATACTGCTGGTAATTCACAGAGGAAGAGAATCAAGATACTGTATGTCTTTGTCTCGTTTTCTCAACATCTGCAGACCAGTTTCGGCTGAACGGACCTCTATCATTTTGACTTTCCCAGAAGAAATCTGGGAGACGGAGGGAGCGAGAGATAAGGAAGAAAGTGTAACAAGAGAGAAAGAAAAACAGCAAAGCAGAAAGACAGAAAGAGAGGGAGAGAGACACATCTCCAGTCACCCTCATCCAACCTCAGGCCACGCGTGGATGGCGACTGTTTGGGCAGAGAGGGAAGCAGGGATGGGGGAGGGGTGGGGGGAGAGTCGGAAGTGTTGGGGATGGAGGGGGGTATGTCCCCCCCGAGGCCAGCCCTCATCCCATCCATAATTCAACAGGAATCCCCCCCCCCCACACACACACACACAGTCGCACTAACCCCCTAGGGCGCAGTTCTGCCGGGAGGACACAACACGCAGAGAAACCCACCCCACCAACAGCAAATAGTGGACCAAATAGTGTCACACTGAAAAAAATGCCAGAACTCAGTGGTGAGATGCATCATTTCCCCCGTAAGTTAAGTCCAATTCCAGTCACACTTACTGTTTAGGACAAAAGTGGAATATCGTCCCACGCTGCATGACACTGAGTGCTCAACCAGAAGCCAAACACTTGATCACAGGATCCTCACAGAGTGGATTAACAGCTCACACAAACAAACACACACACACACGCACACACAACGCGCAGTCTGAGTGTGACTCAGACTCCTGGTGAGCCAGAATCAATGGTAATGAGCATTGCTTTGTGCTGTTTGGCCTCTGATAATCGAGCTCTGATCTAAAAGAGGCAGCGATACCTGCTATGCTCTCAGCGGCTTACCTGAGGGAGGGGGCACAATCTTCAGGAGCCACTGGTTTTGTACTTTTTAAAATGAATCAATTCTACCCACTGGGATGCAACTACTAGTCTTAAAAATTAAACAGGGTATCACGTTGCCACATGGGTGACTTTCGAAGCAACAATTTCTTCTAAAACAAATATGTTTGGGGAAAATGTAATGCCGACCGGATTGCATTTTCTGTCTACATAATCACCAAGACATAAATACTAAACATCCAGGTACCCGTAAACTGCCAACATTTTGTATTAGGTTTCTCTACAATATCTGCTTTTTTAGGCAACCATAACACTTGTTTAAGGTGAAGAGAGCCTTTAAAAATCCTCCAAATCAAACAATCAAGC
Organism: Maccullochella peelii; assembly: GCA_002120245.1. NCBI lineage: Eukaryota > Metazoa > Chordata > Actinopteri > Centrarchiformes > Percichthyidae > Maccullochella > Maccullochella peelii. The sequence goes on along the minus strand of LKNJ01002313.1, from coordinate 82,291 downwards.
AAAAATTACTTCCCGTACTTGTGATGAGGGGTCATAAGTAGACATTGCCTAATTTTAAAGGGTCATAAGCCAAAAGGGTTGGAAACCACTGCACTTATAAGAACATCATATACTCACAGTGCCTCCTGTATTGGCACTAAATATTGCCAGTGCAAGGTGCTAGTTAGTATTGCTAATCAGTTATAGAATGCAAATAGTAAATTCACAGCATTTATATAGCTTTTCTATTCATCGGCAGCGAGCCACCAAGCAAGGCGCTGGTCTAACCATCAGGAGCAGTTTGGTGTTCAGCGTCTTGCTGAATGCAATTCATTGTTACAGTATTTTATAGCACGAGGCACTCGCTAAAATACACACAAGAATTGGTAATACAGTTGAAGAAAAAAAACGTTTAATTTTTGTGCCATTCATTGTTATATAAACATATACACAAAAGAATGAGACAACCAGATGAAAAAGTCATTGTCTTGTGAATTTCTCATCTGAACTGGGAAGCTGTTACTGCCATTGTGTGTGTGTGTGTGTGTGTGTGTGTTTGGAAAGAAAGGATGAAAAAGCGCCACATAAACATTTAATACCTTAAGTAAAGCAGTGAAGGCCCTTTCATAGACTATGGAGACTGATGGGTCTCCACCACACTGTATTATATATAAATATGGATTTTTCCATGTGTCAATAACTTTGCACAAGTGCGCTTCTGCGTGTGTGTCTGTGTGTGCACCGTATGTGTGTTCTTGTACATATGCCGACACTGTTTCTACTGCCTCTTTGTACTGAGACCAGGTGAGCCCTCTCTCTGTGATTTTTATGGGGGGGTGCATGTTTGCATATGTGCATACGCTTACACGCAGTCTTTCACTGCCTCACTGTGTTTGTGTGTTGTGAATCAGCATGAGCGTACTCTCGCTTTCACTGTGTGTATGTACAGTATGTGTGTATACATACAGTGTACGTTTCTCCAGGTGGAATTCTTCTTCTACTCTCCAGTGTGCGGATGAAAATGCTATTCATTATTGATACAACTCCTCTCTCTCTCTCTCTCTCTCTCTCTCTCTCTCTCTCTCTCTCTCAGAGCCCATCTTGTTGACCTTTCTGGAATGTTCTACTGTTAAAAGCTCATGTTGCACTTCGCTCTTCCCTTCTTCATGAACTGCATGTTTGTCATCATGACTTGTGGCAAACATTCACAAATTCCATTTCAGCAAAACAAATCGTGGATGAGTCCGGTAAGAGACCTCATGGGAAGACCTTCCCATGATACTTGAAATGTAATTTCATGTTTATTTCATTTATTACAAAATGTAGGTTCACAATGATTTGGAAACAAAATCCAAATAGTCTTAGTGAACACTGCAACACTGCTCTCTAAAGCACATTGTGTTAGACATAACTTGGATTCTTCAATTCAAATTGTAACAGATTTCTTAACAACATAAAAATCTAGTTGTATGTAATATGCACACACAATTCTGTCAACAAAATTATCGCCTACTACAAACTGACTGCATTTACCATCTCACTGCCATGTAACACACTTACAATACCACAGACTGGTCCTGTTTAGATACACATACATACTGTACATATACAACCATTAGCAGGTAAAATAGATAAGCAAAAAGATGGAGGAAAATTAGTAAGGAAAGAAGGAGGTTAAGGGGGAGAGACGGAGGAGAAGAATAGGGAGAAGAGGGTAAAGAGGAGGTGAAGGAGGAAAATGTGGAAGAAGAAGCAAGGAAGGAAGGAATGATGAGGATACAAAAGGAAGAATGATTTGGGGGATAAACTAGCAGGGGAGGAAAAGAGTTGAGGAGAAAGTTGAGAAAAGAATGGAGAGAAAGAAGAAAAGGAGGGTGAATAAGAAGAAGAAAAGAGGAGAGTGTAGGAGAGAAAAAGATGGAGAAAAGATGAAGAAGGAGGAATAGAAGGAGAGGAGGGCTGTTTGCGACATCTATTGTTTCTCAAACTGGAAGGGGAAGCTGGTTTTGTTTTGCTCCGGGGCACACAGTGTTGAGAAACAGGAAGCAAGGGGACCTGCCCATCCTCACAGACAGCTGGTGCCCTCCGATAGCTGTTCCCCCCTTCCTGTTAGCTACATACAATGGTTCCCACCCTGATCCAGGCCACCTGGAAACCAACCCGACTGACCACTCTCCACATTAGTCTGTGTGCAGTCTCCATTATTGCATCACAAATAGATGGTACCATATTGTAGGAGCAGTGGGTTTGTGTAGTTCATTAGGGTTTCCCCTGCCTATATGCTTACCTCACTATATCAAGACTAAACAACTCTGATTTATCACTGTAAATATTTTCATCATGTAGTAGGTCTAACAAGGACCACACTTCACAGGACTGTCTTTTAGCACTTTATTGGCTTATTGCAAATATATCGGTATCAGTGTATATGTAAGCCAATACGTAATAATAATAATGATTTTATAATAATAATTGCACTACAGAAATGCCAAACTACGTTTGAGGTAATCTAGAAACAGGGTCACCAATACGTAGTTTGTCTACCAGAGCAATGACAAGTGATTTCGCTCAGTATGCATCTTCCCCACAATTAGAAAATAAATAAATAAATAATAATAATAATGATAATAAAAAATCTAAGGGATCCAAGATTGTTTGTTTATGTGATGTGTTTATGTTTTAAAATATCAGTATTGACCCCAAAAATCCAGTATCAGTCGGGCTATAGTACATGCCACGACAACTTTTCTTTTGGTAATTATAGTAGATGAAAATAAATTCAACTTAAGCACCAGTGTAAAAATATCAATACATTAATTTTACACTCATCATATATTAAAAACAAAACAAAAAACAGAGCAATATCTGATTCATAACTTACTACAATCCGACAGCCAAGTTTGCAGGTGCAATACGCCCACATAGATGATGTGCTGCATCAACTTAAAGGCTGGCTTTAGACATCCAGTTTCAGTTTTGAGACTGACATATTATCACAGTCCTGACCCTGTAAAAACGCATGCCTACTTGTATTTTTCTAATTGTCATGCTTACTCTTTTGTTAACTGAGCAGCTAATTTGTTTTAAATTCTGAACTCTGCACTTACTGTAAAGAAAAGATTTTAGCCATTAGTCGTGTGTTGTTAAAAAAAGTCTAGGACAATTAATAGGACATTTTTTATGGTAAATTATGGGCCCTCCTGCCAGCGGCTAAACATCATAGCTCACTGCTTCACTGTCATGCCCATAATCCCAACAAGGAAGGGACCTCTCGGATGTTACTGCAATAGAAATTAGGTCGGGTTCAAGTCCCTTTCAGATAAATGTAGAACTGGAGAAACTAAACATACTTTATTCCACACACATGCAAACAAACTCCGGTGCTATTGCTTAAACTGCAAAGTCTGTTCTTTTAATCTTTTATTTGTCCCTCATGTCCTTTGTTGTCACTAGTTTGTTCCAGTCCCTCAATAAACAAAATTGACTTGGTGCAATTGAAGTAATGGCACCCAAGATAATAGTCATGGCACAGAATAATATTTTTAAGGAGAGTGTTTTCTGCATTGTTTTGTTAAAAATGAATTGCAGGTACCTCATAATGTGCTTTACTTTCATGCCAGCAGGCTTTTTTGTGCAAGAGTAGGCGTCACTTATTTCAGATATTGGATATTGTTTTAGAACGAAAAGGCTACGATTCCCGGCAGCCTCAGAAGAACCCCATTATGTCTTTAAAAGGACGATCTCTTTCTTCTCTGGTCAAACAGTCCAACAAAAACCACTGCTCATGTCTGCAGCTGTATAGTTTCACCAGACTCTGGTGAAAATGCGCACTGTGCTCACACCCACAGATCCACACATACTGCATTAAAAAATTGTCAGGAGAATAAGAGAAATCAAAACTGGATTCACATCAATTTGAGCCTCTATTATTGATTGGCATGACTGCAAAAGGTTGATTCTCCTGTATCACTCTGTCTTGGTCTCTTGCTCAGTCAGAGTTCCCTTTGATGGTGATTCCTAATTTTAATTGCATCGGTTTTTCGGTTACACCGCTAATTTGAGGCTAAAAGAAGTTACAGTTAAATCGTGAACATATGTTTAATTATTGATGATGATCGTACTTAAAACATGAGACATTGAGACAATTCTATAAAACAGTGCAGTATGTTTCTACAGTTTCTACAGTAATAACTATCTATTTTAATAGTTTTTCCAAATGTTAGAGGCAGTAGCAAGGGAAAAGAGAGGAAAACAAACATAAACCAAAGGGAAAATCGTATGACAGGAACATGTCTCTTTTCTTTTGTCTTGCCAATACATTAATGGGACCTGATAGGGGGTTGTCAGCTACATACAGACAAGGTGCTACTTCCTCTTGTCATGGGAATCGAGCGACTGCTTCTGATAATTGTTGGTGCTGCCTCACTCAGAAATTTCCAGGACTCGGTAAAAGACTGATTAATCATTTTCAACCCTAGGAATCTAGCTTGTATGGCGAAATAAACATCTTTTTCTAGTTTTTGTAGAAAAGGATGTGAAGTAGCCACCACCATGTTCACCTCACTCAACTCTAACTCAGGCTGGTGGCATCCGATCTGATTGGTTGCACAAACCACACACAGAGAGAGGAGAGGAGGCCGGTTGCAGAGAGGCAACAATAACAGGCTTATTGCTGGGTGAAAAATAGACAGAAATAGTACAACTCTTTCTGTTCTGGCACTGACTTAACAATCAACTGGCCAAACTCAGAGTCTTAATTGCCATCAAGCAGACGCTGCAGTCAGAAACTGTATAAAATAACAAAAACACAGTCTGCAATTAAGACTTAAAAACACTAAATTTGTACTTTTTATATAAGTTTTAATGGCCAATTTAATTCCAGGTCACAAGAACTGCAAACAAATGGCAAACAAACAAACTTATTTAGTAAAGTGGAAAAGTGGTCAAAATAGAGGATTGACTAGTTCATTACTTTGATGGTTACAATTATACTTTTTTTAAGTAATTCATGAATTTTAGTGTTGTAGATCGTTTTCTATTTTGAAATACATACATACAATATTGATCAATAAATTGTTGGTGACATTGAATATACCGCGTAGCTGGAGATTGTTAACAGTGATCCTGTCCCCAGATGAATGTGGTTTTAATGGTGGCTTATTTTCCTATCGTGGACATCGTTGTTATGGCGACATTAACTGTTGGAAAGAGTGCTGTGTGTTGTTGCTGCCGAGTTCACGCATTAACGTTACACCGGAGAATTTGCTATCAGCTCCTAACTAGTGTAAATGTAGCTGTAGCTGTCTGAGCTGTGTCTGCCTCGGTTTCGTTTTTTATTCTGGCCGAATCAAAAGAGGTGTGACTTTAATTAATTGCGACAACGAGTAGCGTGCCTGTAAACAGATTAGGGCGGGTCTTTGCAGAACATTCCATTGCCAATGATGTGAATGTAATTGTCAAAATTTACAAAGAAAAGTAAAGTTGACCAAGAAAACCGAGTATTCAAAGAGGAGTGGACAGACAAATATGCGTTCATTTTGCTCCAATCCAGCACAAAGCCCAAGTGTTTGATCTGCACAGAAACAGTGGGGATTGTGAAGAGTGGTAATTACGGTGATAATGTAAAACGTCATTATGACCCCAAGCACAGGCATTTCAAACGGCAGTATCCACAGAACAGCAACTGATTGCAGGCAAACAATGCCAATCCTCCCACTAGGCTCAAATATATCTATGACTGTCTTGACTGTCTTGAACTTGAATGTATGTTGCTTAAAAGTTAAGTGAGTTTATGTTAAATGTTATTTTGTTATTGCCAATTGTTCCGGACCTCTGACCTTAAATAAAAAGCAGATGCGGACCTCTGATGTGCATTTTCTTTAAACATTAATACCATTAAATGAACTTGCCATCTCTAATTCAAATCAGATCTGCAAATAGTAACAGTAACACTGCTGCTCTGACGTCTGACCTTCCAGCTTCTTCTATGTATTGGTTGCTATGGAAAACTACATAAACTATCAGAGAAACAGGGAACTTTTTTATCCACTTTTTTTGTTGTTGTTGTTTTACAGGCATGTATTAGGGCTTATTTTCAGTTCACATCTTCTAAATGTGGCTTATTAAAATAGTTGAGTAACTATATTAGCATTTCTTTAGATTTAGAAAAATTCCCTGCAGGCAGGGGCAGACAGGATTTCAGACGAAAGCATTGTTGCAAGCGGGAGTACTCAGACATGAGGGGGATTGTGGATCTTCAGGCGGTAATGGTCAGACTGTGTGGACTGAGTGGACCTCTGGTCAAATCTTACTGACGGAGACAGACAAAGACTTTTTTGTATTAGCACAGAATGAAATGAGCACCTCAGACTGTCACACAGCCTCATCAAAACCTGTGTGCTGTGAGCTTCACAAAGCTGGTATTTACAGTTTGTATCCAAGGCCAGAGCACAAAGTTGCATCTTATATCACCAAGCACTGGGTAAAAGTAATTAACTTATTTAAAAGCAGCTTCATGAACACCAGAATGAAGTCACTCACAAACTGGCAAGTGGCAAACTGGTTCTAGTTCTGTTCTGATTCAGCAATTTCTCAGTTTGATATCATAGTAAACTATCTAAAACCCAAATATCTTTGGGTTTTACAATTATCAATTAATGTAAAAAATAAATTAAAATAGAAATAATTACGAACAAAAACAACATTAGATGCAGCCTTAGGCTAAAGCTATCATGAAGGATGAAAGCAGCCCTACTCCGTATTAGATGTTTGTTATTCAGATACTGCAGACCACTTGCATTATGTTGCCTGCTCATATACATTAAATATATTTCTACACCTTCCCCATGCTTTCCTTATGACTCATTGTTTGTTTCTCTGAAAGGTTAGCTGTCGTTCAGTCCTCCTTCCTACTCTCTGCATTTCTCTCTTCATCCTCCTCCCTTTACAGTTAACACACAGAAGCTTGATTAGCACATTGTCAACTGTCAGAAATATCATGGAAATACCACAAGCGTACTTTACAATAGATGGCAGTGTCGAACTATCCAGGAACAGACCACACAGTAAAATGTTATGGCTACATAATTTGGTTTAAATCTATAATTTTCTCTTGCTCCTCTCTTTCTCTGCCTCCCTCCGTCTCTCTTTGCGGCCAATCCAGCGCTGTGGTTCCCAGGCTTGGCTCAACTGTCAATCAGCAGTAGCAGCCTACATCTCAGCGCTGCAGCTGAGCCAGGGCCGCATCATCCCGCCTGCCAATCACCGCTCTACACCTTCAATCCATCCTATCCATCTCTCTGTAAAGCAGCTTCGCACACCACCACCCCCTCCCCTCCTCCTTTCAAAACAACCCCCTCCACAGAAGGATTGAGATCCCCCTTTAACTCTCAAACCAACACACATTCACTTACACATGCACATTTACACACAAACACTCACCATCGCTCTAACAGACAAAACGCAATCACAATAAGATACACATACTGAGGCACAGATACACACACACAAACAGACAGGCAGGCAGACACTGCACTACTCCCATACCTTCATTTGGGACTCCACCTCTCCTTCTCTTCATTCCACCACCACCCAATTCAATAATACAGCCCCCCTCTAACAAGCCCTTCCCAACCCTCTGCTGTCAATCTTTTATTCAACAGAAAGGGAGTCAGATCACCGCACTAGACTTATCCTCCCATCTCAGACCTCCATTCAGGTTCCTTCACACAGATAGGTTTTAACTCTGTCTGTAAACATCATTTAGATTATGTTTAGGGCCAAGGCATAATGTGTTTAACACTGGGCTGAGACTGGCTGGTAACATCATCAAGATATGTAGAGGGATCGACTCAGACCGGCTATTAACATAATTATAAAATAATATACAAGGGACACACTGGATAATAATAACATGATGCCTGTAGGAATAGGCTAAAGATGGAAATAAACTGTATTACATGGCTTTGCTGTGTTGAAGACGTGTGTATGATTGGCCAATGAGGGCTTTGTGGTGTATCTTATTTCAGAACTGGAGAGTTAATCAAAATATTTAAAGCTGCATTCATGTTTTTTTGTTTTTCAAATTAATATGAAGTCAAAGTACTACATGTAATGTTTGTATGTTTGTACTGATATAATCACAGAGAATTTTCATGCAACCCTGCAGCTCTATGCAGCTTTTCAGGCTCTTTAAGGGCTTTGTTTTTATTTTACAGCACATTTGCTATATGGTTCAGTCAATCCTGTTTTCAGCAGCAGAAGGCAGATGTTTTCTCCCAATAAGCTCTGACAAACCCACTGCACACGATCTGCCCAGAACCAAACAGCAGACAGACACAGTTAGCAACTAGCTGGTGAACATAGTGGAGAATTTAGCAGCTAGAGAGCCAGATGTTTTTCTTAGGAGACCAAAGCTGAGATAAAGGGGGAGTAAATATTGGACTTACCAGGTGGACCTCAGGTGTCCAGAAACATGGCTCCAGAGGGATGATAGTGTTGCTCTGTGTCTGCTGGATGTGCAAGTAGGCAATATTTTGCTAAAACATGAGCCAGAACCACCATGTAAGGCCATATACGACCACATATGAAAGGGCTCTGTGTTTGTTAGCTTGTCTTCGTTCTTCTGCCCCCTAGTGGCCATAAATTGATGCTTGCGGCTTTAACGTCACTTTGAGACAAACGAGGCACTACTTCTTTTACAGCACTCGCCTAACTTGAGGGCAAAGATGACAAATGTTCCAGTACTCAACCACTTTAAATTTGTATAAAGAGAGAAACATTTTTGCAAGCTAGTTAGAGGCTTAACAGCAACCTCACCAGGTTTGTTTCAGGTCTGCTACAGTGTAGTCAGATGCTAAATGCATTTCAAATATTTATTTCTGCATCTTGCAAATTCTTTTCGTTTGGAATAAAACCACTTCAATCAATATGTTGTGTGAAATGATTAATGCCTTTTATAAATGTGACTGTGTACAAGGAGCTGGCCATTATTGCAGAGTATACCCCTGATGTGAAACAGCACATTATGTATTTTGCTAAAAACAAGACTGAAGCATAAATTAAACTGACAATTCAAAATATCACGTGTATCATTGGATTAAAATCTGTAATGTTTTACTGCACATATTTTTCGATACAATCAGACTAAATTATGACTTGCTAAAAGTGTCCATTATTATATTGTTGGTATGTGCAAGACTTGCCTAAAAAAAATACAAACATATAAACATCATCACGTTTCCAACTGCATAATGTGTTTATTGATTAAAAACTTCCCAGTTTTAATTCATCACACCACGTGAGTTCCTTGTTAAGGTTACTTCACAGCAGAGGCAGTTAAAGCTGTTTCCCTGTGTTTTCTTCCTCCTCATTATGTCCTCATGCTTGCTTAAAGATTATTAGCTGTGGTCATTTTATCGCTGCAATTATTGCGTGCTGCAATGCAAGAATAACTAGATGAATTGTAAATGTGTTGTGAATCACTTTCACAGTTTGCCCTGAATCGGCCCACTAAACAGGCAGAGTTTTCCCTCTCTTGTTTGAACTACTTCTAAAATGAGCCTTGCTCTTTGATTGCATCATGGAGTGGAGCTTTCATCAGATGCCTCAAAGATTGCAGAGCCAGACTGGGGCGATGGTTAAGGCCATGGCAATTGGGGGTATAATTAGATAGAGTTTCTCAATATTCGGTATAGAAAACAATAATTGGCCTGCACCGATGGAGAATTGTTTTACACACATACAAGGGTACACAAGTATGCACCAAAACGGCATGGCTTTAATAAGTTTTATTGCCAAAGATGCTATAAAATATTATGACATATTGGAGAGTACAAATTCTCACTGCTCACATTTAGCGTGCTTCAGATCTTTGCAAGAACAAGGCGAGGCAAGAAATAATGCAGCCTGTCTGAGTAAGCTGCTTGTCATCTTCTGACATGGTTATTGTTACTGATACATGTAGATTACAATTAGATACAATAGACAATCTGCTGAAGTTTGCTTCATGCTTCATTGTGACACAGGGCGGGAAATGATTCAGACAGCAGCCACATGCTCTGGCTCTTAAGACAAATCAAATCTCTGCCCTTTCACCAAAGTGTTTGAAGGATTTCTATCTCAGTCTCTAAAACAGTAAAATTACTAGGTAAGCTTTGGGATATCCTAGCCACAGCAGCCAATAAACAATACCTGCATTAGAGATTAAGGTAGCAACTAAATAATCTAATTAATCTGTAGATTATTTTTGGAATAATCAAATAATAGCTCAGTAGAATGTCAGGCAGAGAAAACTGCCCATCACAGCTTCCCAAGCTCAAGGTGGCCTCTTCAAATTGCTTGTTGTTTTCTGACAATACCAAAGGTACTGAGTTCTCAATGAAATAAAACTGAAAAAGCAGTAAATTCTCTCATTTGGAAAGCTGGAACAGCTAACCCTTCGGAGAAAAACACATTCAGTGAGCCACAAGAAAAGCTCTGTTAGGGTGTAGAATAATGTAGCTATAATGTATAGTGTATAGTAGCAGGCAAAATAATGCAAGTGGTCTGCAAAATCTGAACAACAAACATCTAATACGGACTAGGACTACTTTCCTCCTTCACGATAGCTTTGGTCTAAAGGCCTTTACCCACCGGAAGCATTTATTTCATGCGATTAATTCCCATGTCAATATGTTTTTGTCATGAGTACTTTCACACAGAAAGCGAATATTATGTGGCAAAAAAGCAACGTAATTTTTTTTGGAATGAGGACAATTTTTCTGAGCTTTCGCACGGCGAATAAAGGCATCAACCAATTGTGTTGTACGGAACAGACGTCACATCACAACTCCAGACCTGTTGATTGTTTGTGTTTCTCATCACCCTGTATTATATGACAAATGACACCAAATTAAAAAGACAATGAACTCAAGGACAACGTGTGGATGCAGGATAGTGAGTAAATTAGTTTTTGGATGTAGTAAATATTCGCAGGCAAGTATTTCGCATTTTCGTGTCGTTTATTCGTTATGTCCCTGGTGTATAAAGGCCTTAAGGCTGCAACTAATGTTTTATTTTCGTTATTAATGATTCTTTTATATTTTTTCCATTAATCGATGGGGAAAACATTGAAAAATGCCCATCACAACTTCCCAGAGCCAAAAGTGATTACTTTCAAATTGCTTGTTTTCTTCTTGCAATAGACCAAAACCCAAACATATTCAGTTTACAATGATTTTAAACAGAGAAAAGTCGCAAAATCCTCCCATTTGCGAAGGCAGAATGAGTGAATGATTGGCATTTTTGCTTGATAATTGAGTTAAACAATTAATCAGTCCTCAATTCATTGACTAATTTTCTGTTTGTTTAATCTACTAATTGTTTCAGGACTACATGACATACAGTCTAAAGCCACAGCGAGGGGGATTTATCACGGTTTAAAGCAAGACAAATGGGGGGTTAGAGAAACAGGCTTGTGTCCATAAGGTTGTTGGTTCACACAAGTACGCAAGACGTTCTCTTAACTCTGTCAGCCACACTTCAGTCTTTTGTCTTGGTGCAAAAGACTGAATCCATAATTTTTATGAGCAACGGCATATTCAATACTCAATATTCAATGTTATATGGTATTTGTTCTGTTTTGTCTGTTTTGTTCTACCAACAGTCTAAAACCTAGAAGATTCCATTTACAAACAGAAAAGCAGCAAGTCCTCACATTTTGAGAAGCAGGATAGAGTGAATGTTTAGTGTTTTTGCTTGATAAATTACTGAAATTATTAATGGTTTATCAGAATTGACGAAGTTGATGATTAGGATCAGCCCTGGTTAAGGGTCAAAAGTGATTTCAGAATAAAGAATAAGAGGATGGAAAAGACAGCGACAGAGGAATAAGAGGGCTCATGGAGGACACAAATGCATTAGTTCTCGTCCTCCAACAATTAACACACAGGAGTTTCCAATATAATCTATTTCCTCTGAGAAGCCACAATGAACACCAGCTGGAGACGCGTTACAAAACACCTTAACACAGGTCCATGCAATAAAAAAAAACAGATTAAGTAAATTGGCTTTTCTAATTTTTCCTCCGCTGAACGTTATAAAATTAGAGTGCCTCAGACTGGAGTGAAATGATTGTTTCCTCGTAATTATTGTATAAGCTACTGTATGACTCAAAAAATATAATATAATTTCAACAAGGATTGGAGTTCTTACAATTATACTTCCATACATTATACGGAGAGTGTCTCTGTGGAATAACATATTGCAGATTGTTTTTAGGGCATATTAAACAAACATTTTAACAAAGATAACCTCAAATATAACCATTTATGTGTTTTACATGCTGTAGCTGCATAATAAAACACAAATATAAAGACTTGCCCTTTTTATTTGCTTTGTTTGATCTTTAAAGATAATATGATATTAATTTAATATTACAATAAAATATCCTCTCTCCAGTTTAGAATAGATACTGTAGAGCTAAAATATTCTCACAAATCTTTTTAAACTACACCACTTCAGCCTTAGGATTCATATCCTGCTGCAAACTGAGAACTTGTTACGACCTTTTGTTTTGTTGTAACTCTTCCAACATGTATGGATGGCCCTTTTAACCACTGGTAACCCCTCTCCACCTCCTACACCATTACATCTCCACTGGCCAGCGTTGCTCTGACCTGCTTGACGATATATCTGCGCTTTTCACAGGGCTGCAAGCAAAGATTATTTCAGAGTAAGGCCACTGGCGGTCACATTTACATTTTATATGTTAGGCGGTTAGCTGATGCTCTTGTACAGAGCGACTAACAATGAGCGCAACAGCAGAGTGAGCTTAAATTTCTGGACCGCCAACAGTAAAATCAAAAAACAAAGGATGCAGGAGTCCAAAGCCCCCTGATAATAGACAGGACAGAAATTCCAGTGCCACAAGAATGATTCTGTATAATAGAAAAGGTGAAGAAAAAAGCTTCAGGGAGAAAAGGTAGAAAGAGTTCTGCTGCTTTTCCCCCTTAAAAACAACATATTCAAATACTGCAACTGTCCAACACCCTAAGATACATGCTGAGCCACATATTAATATATTTACATTTACATACATTGTTCTTCTTGTGCATTTTGTCACCACATGTTCTTATTCTATAGTCACAGTGTAAAAGAAATCCTTGCAGCTTATGGTGCATCATTTTATTTTATCTTATTTAGTGCACACTCGCCCATTCTCGCCCCGTTTTCAGTAAACTGAATATCTTTGGGTTTTGGACTGGGCGAACAAAAACAAATAAAACAACAACATGAACATGTCAGCTTGGGCTTTGGGAAACTGTGATGGGAATAGTTTGGACCAAATGGTTAATTGAATAAATGAGAAAATAACTGGCAGATTAATCAATAAGAAAAATGCTCAATAGTTTTAAATAAGAAACAAAATTAGCATAGTGTTGACATAACTTAAAATACAGCATATCTCAAAGTACAACAAACCATCACTTGATATAATAGCAAAAATAAAGTGTAATAAAAATTGTTTTGTTTACTTCTTCTGTTTTTTTCACTTTTGAGATGAAGCCAACTGGTAAGCTGTATCAACAGCAAAGAGAAATGCTAAAATGTGTTAGCATGGAGCACAAGAGCCTAAGATCCGTAGTGGGCTCTGGATGATTTGGGGTCTTTGTTATCATCATTTATGATAAGTTAACCAACAGGTCATTCTCCCCATAAACGTTTAAGTAACCTTGAGCAAGACGCTGAAGTCCTCCTACCTGCTGAATCACTGTTCAGTAGCTGTAGCTAAATTTAACAACATTACTGAGCACTGAGCAGTGGGCAAAATAGCTAACTGGAACGTACATGGCAATCACTTCCTGCATGATGCATTGTTCTGTTGAGTAATGCTGCCAAAGCGAAGACTGGATAGACATCATCACTTTGAGAAGGTGTCATTCTTAATTTTTCTTTTGAGCCAAATCTATAGCTGGGTACATGAGGGAGGCTGATTTTTCCTGGATGATGTTTTTGTGTGTGTTTGTGCATGTGTGCAACTTAGCGCACCTGAATGTGAATCGAGGAACGCTTGCAACTGACGGTGAGTCATCATCGCCATGGTGTTAAGCCTCCCGTTCCCGGGGGAACAGGGTTACAGTCTCTACACCACTGGGGATTTTTATTTTTACATTTGAAAAGCAAACCAGGGCCCAGCTCACAACAATCCTCCACTCCCTCTCTCTCTTCTCTCTCTTCCTCCTCCATGACTGAGCTGAATCACACACATACACACACACAAACACAGCAGACGCTACACACATCTGCTCATTTCAGAGCACCACGTCCTTATCTATGTCTGTGTGATATTCAATATGTTTCAGATATCAAAACATGAACCTATGCAGATGAGATGAAGGTGACAATATCACAAACTCAATAACAGCCTCTCTGCTCTGTCATTTGCTGCTGAAGACCACATGTAGCTGCAGTCTGAGTTCTTAGTACACAAAATCAAGTGTCGAGAACAAACCTACATTGAACAAGAGCCTGTGAGAAAATAAGAAATCTTCCCACCTGGAAAGTCAACTTAAAGCCATAATTAACATTTTTGGAAATATGCTTTTTTGCCTTACTTCCGAGTGTTAGAGGAGATGATCAATACCACTGATGCCTGTGCGCAAAGTATGGAGCTAGAACCAGGAGGTGGTTAGCTTAGCTTAGCATAAAGACTGGAAATGGGGGGAAACAGCTAGCCTGGCTCTATCCAAGGTTAAAATAAATATGCCTGGAGAGTTTGCACAGATGTTTTGAGCAATTAAAACTGACTTGGAAAAAAAATAGAAAAAGACCATAAACACCTAGCCAGGCTCTCTCCAAAGTTAAAGGATATTCCTACCAACACCTCTGAAGCTCAGTAGTAGTACTATTTCTTGACGAACAGCTTTAACTGCCCATAGCTTCTGTGCAGTGTCACCACTGGTTGCCTGGCATCCTCACGGTGATGCCAAGATTCCATGAGGTCACTAGCTGTGTCTCAATTCAAGGGCCGCATCCTCTCCATAGACCGCGAAGGCCAAAACACAGCTACTGTTGTTCACCAAGAAGTTGTCACAGCTAATAACTCCCCCTGAAAGCTCATAAAGTTGTTTGTGTTGGGATTAAACATACAACATGCAACGTGTTAATTAGTGTGCTGAAGAGGTATTGATAGGAGTTTTTTGGAACTTTGCACAGACACAGGCTAGCTGTTTCCTCTTCCTTCCAGTCTTTATATTAAGCTACGCTAATTGCCTCCTGACATGATTGCCTTTACAGGACTAATATGAAATGAACTCAATGACTAGCCTACAGCATGCCAACATCACAGCGTAAAGTTGTAAAGTGGCAAAAGCCACTGGTTCCTAAAGTTTTTCTTAATTCCCATTTGAAAGTTTTCCTTTAATGATGTCCTCAATGTTCTTTAACATAGAAACAGATCATCTGAGGATACTACAGGTTTGTGTTTTGGCCATCAGTTTTAATTTTAAACGATGTTTGTTGTGTTGTTTTATTCTGTCAGTATGGTATAGTAGTTGGCTCTATTTACTACAGTACAAATGAGCCTCAGCCACCAGCGCTATGGAGTGGAGGTCAGGCAGAGGCCGAAATGACCCAGAATGCAAAAGTGAAGTGATTTAAACTGCTAAATGTTTTATCATGATTCTATGAAGGGCAAATCTTTAGCTTAAGCTCACTGTATTGCACTAAATTATAAAGTCTATGATTGGATGTGTCTAAATGCTCCATGGAAGTTGTAGTTGACCTGTCTCCTTACACTTTTATGTATACAGTGTTCTGCATTTGACTTTTTACCAAAGAGCCAGAGATCTAGTAATGCACTCACCTTTCTTTTTTTCTGATGATTCAACCAGGAGAAATTCAGTCACCTAACACTCTATGCAGAAAATGAACACTACTTTTACAGCTGGAAGACCAAAATGACTCCTCACACTTCTCAACTCTATTGGAAATAAAACATTTACAATATGACAGATATGGTATCAGGTTGTTCTGCACTCTTCTAGGTAAAAAGAGGCCAAGATAGCAACACACTGTCATAAAGCACCACCCATTATGATCTTGTGTAAAAGCAGATGTTTTGTGAAGTGTCGCAATACAAATATACCCAATAATTTGCCTATTTTCAAGAGTGTGGTTTTTACATTTACATCTTTATTGAAAAAGCACAGGCCACAATAGCGGCCTGTGATGAAATTTTAAGAAAGAGGTTACCAGTAGCTATGTGTGGTGTTGCACCAATGTTCAGCAATCACATACAGAGAGAAAACTATTGTTAGAAGACTGAGAGATACCAATTTTCTCACTGGCAGAGACTCAGTGGGGCACAATGCAGAAATGTTTGACTCAGTGGTTCACCCATTTTTTTTCTTAGAGGTGTTAAAAGTCATTTTGGGAAATGTAGGAAATCAATAACTTAACTGGAAGTAGACAAAGCAGGTTGAAGTAAAGTGGAAATAACAAATAGCATTTTTATCCCATTTCATCACAAAATTTTTCTCTAAAATCTCTCAGCACTGCTACATAGAGTGCTGCAGGAATGAGTCCTAAAGGTTAGCATTTTTGCACTCCCGGTTCCCTCGTCTGGAAGTCAGTGGGTTTCTTGAATGGGTTTTTGGTTAGATGCCTGAAATAAGGTCTGTGGTTAACACAAGCTTAAGAGATTTTCATGTTTTGTTCTACGACATAAAATACGTCAGTAAATACCCCACTTGTGAAGTTTTTACGTGTCTTAAAAAAGGCGGCTGCTAACAAGCGGCTGAATGAGACTACAGAGGTTGTCGGGGACATTAAACGTCATCACGCCGAACACAGAAACTCATCGACTCACTCATCCGCCTTTACACTTTACAGCCTCGTTGTGCTTATACTCACACTCTTGCAAACTATTCTAACTCAAACTCTCGGAAAAGGCTTTTGTAGAAGAGGTAAGCACGTGAAATCAAACTACAAGTTGGAAGCTTAGTGATGGTGACGCTGAAGTCATGCAACCGTGCTGTAGTTCCTTTATAGCCTAACGTCAGCTTTTTACTTTNAGCTTTTATGTGTCTTAAAAAAGGCAGTTGCTAACAAGTGGCTAAATGAGACTACAGAGGTTGTCAGGAACATTAACCGTCATCACGCCGAACAAAACAAACTCATCTACTCACTCGTCTGGTTTATACTCACACTCTTGCAAACTATTCTAACTCAAACTCTCGGAAAAGGCTTTTGTAGAAGAGGTAAGCACGTGAAATCAAACTACAAGTTGGAAGCTTAGTGATGGTGACGCTGAAGTCATGCAACCGTGCTGTAGTTCCTTTATAGCCTAACGTCAGCTTTTTACTTCTGCCGATTGTATCTACGCTTCAATCATAAAAAAATCATAAAGGTGGGGTTCATTTGTGAAGATTATGTTGATGAACTTTTGTTTGCCACAGAGCTTATTTTCTGCAATAATCCAAAAGCCAATTTAAAAATCCCATTGGGTTTTTTTCGAGGGAACCAGGACGATGCTAACTTCTAAGTTGGCCGACAAAAATACGTCATCTCTGCAGAAACTCTATTATGGTGGTTTGTCCCTCTTGGCCACTAAACTTCTTATTGGGACACCAGCAACCTAATGTTAGCCATGGGCATGTTACCAGGAGGTTTCTGGTTCAAGACCCTTCCAAGAACAATGGGAAATGGGATGCCAGAATTTATAACATATTAACATGTGATACAACAGATAACTGTAAAAAGCTCTGCACGGCAGAGTGTATGACAGGTGCGTGGGAGGGCAACACGACTTGAATTAAAGTGAAAAAGAACTGAGATGCCTAATGAAGGTTGTGTAGGCTGAAATGTCATAAATGCATATACCAGCAGTAAACACCAGTGTGCAGGCGTTTATTTCATTTTTACATAAAATACAACAGAAAGGATCTTCTGTTGATGCATGTAAATGAAACTCACCTAAATAATAACAGGTTTAAACTGAACTAATGGACTTATCTTCAGAAAGTATACAATTATTTAGATTTTAAAAATGATTGCATTATTGGTGGTTTGCTGAAACATAATAGGACTCTTACTGTATCTCTTTGGTCCATCTTCGAGGCAGAAGGAGAGTGTGAGAGTGGCGTCCTCCTCAAAAAACTCTGTAGCGAAGGCGTCCCACCACAAACTGTCACTTTCCTGTTAAAGGACAAAAAGATTACAACAGTTAGACAGAAGTAGGACTTCCTCAGGGTTAATCAACACTATGTTTTTCTAAAGAATAATTATCTTTAGTTCATCAAAATCTTTAAAAACACACTGTCCTCTAAAACGACCATGGGTTGTTTCAGTTTGGTATGAAACTCTTTTATTTAATAACCCAGTAAATTTCCTTTATCCAGGTTGTTGCTCTTGTGCTATTGCATTTTTTTAACATAAATTCAATATTGATTCATTCTGATAAGACAAAGATATTGTGACCATGCAGGCTTTTCTATGAGACAAGATAAAAAAAAGAACATTGTTTTTTGATATATGAAGTCAGCAGTGCAGGACAAGTATTCCCTTTATTGTAGATTTGTTTGTTTGTTCCTTTTCATTAAAATGAATTTTATGAGATTTATTTAAATCACTGTTTTTACATTTGAATTTACGGGCTTCAACAATCAAGTATGAACCGTCAAACAGTCAAATACATTATAGGCATAAAATAAATTATGACGGGGCCATAAAAACATCACAATATGAAAGGAAAAGAACAAAAGGCTAACAGCTACAAAAAGAAATAAAAAGCATATAAAAATGAGTCTATGAATCAGGTTTTAAAAAGTGATCTCAAAGAGGATGCTGGCTGCCTACCTAAGCAGGTTGATGTAAAGCCAAAGCCTGGTAACACCCTTTACTTTTCTTAAGCCTGGACTTTGGGAGAGCCCTGCCTGAGGCTCCTACAAGTCTGAATTACAAGCTATAACAGCTTTATAGTTCACTGCTTCTTCTACTTTTTACAGCAGGCGAGGATTATTATTATCAATATTATCATCATTATTTGTGGTAGTAGTGGTGGTGGTGGTGGATTTTTATGTTTCCATAGTTATTTCTTTCATGCATCAATAAACAAATGCAAGTGATTTACCCTATACTTAAAACTGTCAAAACATGCGCACATTTGAATGTTATTATTTTGGTAGTGGCAGGAGAGGTGAGAGTATTATTGGTAGTAGTAGTAGTAGTAGTAGCAACAGTAGTACTAGCCTAATAGTTACTGTAGTAGAAGCAGTAATATGTAGTTACAGGAATAGCAGTTGTAGTAACAGTAGTTTGAGCAGTAATACCAATACCAGATGTAGTACTAGTACTTGCAGCAAAAGTAACAGCATTACTAGTAGTTGTAGCTGTAGTATGATAGTACAAGTAGATGTCATTGTAGTAACTGTTGATGTAGTAGGATTTGTATTAGTATGAATATTAGTAGTCGTGGTAGTAGTTGTATTATACTAAGCAACAGAAGCAGTCGTCATCTTCTCACAGCAGGGACAGCGACTCTGTGAGGAAACACATTCATGTAAATCTCTTTGCCCTGAAATTACTCCTCTAATAGCCGTTCACCCTCTTCCCCCTCCTCACAAAAACCTCAGATAATGTTGGCAGGACGACCCCCCGTCCTCCCCTGCCCTTGCCCCTCCACCCACCGACAATGTTAATTTCCTCTGACACGTTATGATAGATCCCTATGTTTCATTCTGCGCAGGGCTGAGGGATGGCAAGCACTTCCCAGGTGCTGACAATTAGCGTTGTCACCATCGAGCACATGTCAAGCCCAATAAGCAGCAACCGGGGCGCCCCGCAGGTCAACGCGCCTCAAACACGGTGTGTCTGACGCAAAGATGAAGAGATAAAACTGGACCTTCATCCAGCTGGTCAATCAATACGTGATCATGAGTTAGTGGGGAGGTCTTATGGCTGAACTTAGATTTTATGAGGCATTGTGGAAGACTTGTGGAAAAGATAAATTTAACTTTTTTTCAATTTTCATCCAAATCTAATATTTCTATTCCAGAATTCTACCAAGAAGAATCTGCTTTAATGCTACAAAATGCTACCTCTGTTGGGAAAATGTTTGTTCAAATAAACGTCATCCCCCACAGATGATGCCAGAAACTCTAAAAAGATACATCCTTCTTCCAAGACAGGCTGCAACTAATGATTATTTTCATGATCAATTAATCTCTCGACTGTCTTTTTGATTAATTGTTTAATCATTTGGTCTATAGAATGTTCAAAAAAAGTGAAAAATGCCAATCACAATTTCCCAGAGCCAAAAATGACATCTTCAAACTGCTTGTTTTCTTCAACCAATGCTCCAAAACACAAATGTATTAAATTACAACGATAAAAAAAGCAGCATATCCTCACATCTGAGAAGCTGGAGGCGGCAAGTGTTTGACCTTTTTGCTTTATTAATTATCAAAGTTGTTGTCGATTAAATAAAACAGAAAAAAAAAAAGTTTTGTAAAAACTGAAGCAATGGTACAGCAGTTATAGCTTTTAATGTTTGAGAAATTTGACCATTCTTTTCAACAAAGTTCTAAACATTTCAGCACCATAACACTCAGCCCAAATGTGTCAATGCTGCAAGCTGCAATCAAAAACTGCACCAGCTGTGCCAAAAACATCATGTATGGCATGAAAACGTTGACCAATAATTACAGCGCTCCCATTAGGTCAATCAGTGTAATTGTTTAAACGACAGATCAGTTCATAAATACATCACCCACCGTCACTGTACAACAAATGGATAAGTGGATGCATGCCAGGATATTCTCTGTTTATGCGCATGTACCACTGACCAGCTGTCCACTGGGAACGGACTGCATGAGCTGCTGTGTGTGTCTGTCTGAGTGTGTGTTTGACTAACTGTCATACCGCGAGAATCAGCGAGTATGAACAGCCAGTATGTGTGTGTGTGTGTGGTGCCTGTTTCATGTGAATACATCTATTTCAGAGAGACGGACGGCGAGGAGTGACACACCAGGACAAAACAGACAAAGAGAGAGAGAGAAACAAAGTGGTGCTACTCCGCATTCAGATTGATTCAGCCCATAATCCAGTACCATGAGGGAACTCCTGGGATTGACGGGCAAGTGAAGGGTGAACAAGACATCACACACACACACACAAACACACAGCAGCGATCTCAGCTATGGATGATCCTGTTGTGTAGAGTTAATTTCTATACTCCGCTCCTTGAACTAGTTTTAATGACACAATATAAGTAACACAGATATCAAACTCACTCTTGTGACAAATAGCATCTGTATTTAAGGATAAGTCTGGCACTGTCCTATGTTTTCTGATTAACAAACAAATCCCATCAAGAGACCAAAACAAACAATGTGTTAGTCCATCTCTCAATCGTTTTGTGACTTCTCTTCCTTGTCTGTTCGTTCCAACTGCAGACATACATCTTTAAAAACTCTGTTTTAACCATAGCTTAATACATATTTGGTGTGCTAGTGAGTATTTGCAGCAGGAAGGTGTATGTGGGATCGCCTCATAATAACCTACAGTGGTCATGTTCATCGTAATGAAGCGACATGTCACCCAGTGCAACGGTGTGGCTCATTTACGCTATTGCATCCCTGGCTGAATGATTAACTCTAACTGATGGTTAACAAAAGCTCTGATGATGAATAAAGCACTATGGTGCTATAAGTATTCAGATCTTTTACTTAAGTAAAAATAGCAATACTACACAGTAAAAATACTCTGTTACAAGTAAAAGTCTTGCATTAAAAAGTATTAGCAGCAAAATATACCAAAAGTTAAAGTACTTATTATGCAGAATGGCTCATTTCAGAATATACATATATATATATATATATATATATATATATATATATATATATATATATATACACATACATACATATATATACATATATATATTTTAGTGGATTATAATTAGTGATGCATTAATGCATACATCACTTTAACATTGCAGCTGGTAAAGGTGGGGCTATTTTAATTACTTTTTATACTGCTGGGTAGCTCATCCTATAGCCTATCATAATTTAATAGTTGATTTATATTTTGCATTATAAGCTACATCTGCAAAGTAACTAGTAACTACAGCTGTCAATGAAATGTAGTGAAGTAAAAAGTACAATATTTGCCTCCAAAGTGTAGTGGAGTAGAAGTAGCATAAAATGGAAATACTCAAGTAAAGTTCAAGTGCCTTAAAACTGTTAACTTAATTACTTAATTACAGTGCTTGAGTAAATTCCAACACTGAGCTCCATGAACACACTGATAAGCTAAGAAGAAAACAAAAAATAAACAAACATTACCATCTTTTAATATAACTGTAGGCCTGCAACGTTATAGCCTTATAATCTTCCAATAATATTCAACCACAATCTCTACAATTTGTATCATAAACCTCAGGCTGATTAAATTAGTGATATTTTAACTACAATCAACAAAGAAACATGAATCAAAAAATCCCACATGAAATGCAGCTTTAACCCACTTAATTTAACCATACTTTGCATACTGTAGCTACTGTGTATAACACACTTTACATCCAACTAGCAAAGCCACAGAAATCGCGGTGCATGAGCTAATATAGCAGTCTTGCTAGCTTACACACACTCACTTTCAAACTTACCACAACTATGAAAAAACGCTATAATATCACACAACATCAAACACAATATGAAACGAAATACTGACAAACCGTTCGTCTCTATCTGCCAGGTGCCAAACACTAAATACGACATTTTCAAACACTAAATACGACATTTTCAAACACTAAATACGACTTCAAAATAAAAGCTCCAACCTCCATACCATAACTAAAGGGACAAATAATAACATTAGCTTAAGAAAATAAGTATGAAATTAAATGAATAAACATGAAATCAACAACTTCCTTGAGCATGCTAGACCAAACTAAAGGTTATTTACATATTTACTACTATCTATAGCCAGTGGAAGAAAGTAACAAAGTAGGCTAAATTTATTCAAGTTCTGTATATAGACTACCATTTTGAGGTTCTTGTATTTTACTTAAGTATTTACATTTTGTGCTACTTTATAGTTATTTTGCAGATTCTAATTTTACAAACAAAGCATATGATCAGCTTATAAAATATGATGTGTTGTTTCAGATTAAACTACCCAACAGTTTAAATTAGCCCCACCTTGTCCAGCTACAGCATTAAAATGCTGCTTACACAGAAATGCATCAGTAACTATAATTCCGTATTATAACATTACACTTACACTATTACACTTACTTTGATTCTTAAAGTGTATTTTGCTGCTTAAGTAAATGTTTGAATGCAGGAGTATTATTATAGTGTGGTATTACTTATATAAAAGTGATACACAGACAATAGCCTACTTGGTTTTGGTTTTCAGGAGATTTGTTGACAATAAGAAAAATAAAGAATATCACAAGTTATATCCTTGAAGTTCACCAATCACATTTCCTTTCTGGTGCTAAGAACGAAACAGCGTTTCACCTGATTGACTCTGCTGAACTACCCCTACTGCTAAAACAGGTTAGAGGATTTCATGAAAAAGTGTGATCCCCATTTGACATAAACTGCCTGGATTTAGTGCTGGAGATCAATTTTTCTAGCGCTGTCATCCTGAGGGCTCCGATCGCTCTGTTTTATAGACTCTGGTATTCATTAAGCTTCCTCTTACTATTTTAATGAAAAGTGTTTTACTTAAGCTCCCACTTCTCTCTTTTACAGAATACTGTCTTACTTAAAATCCCTCTTATTCCGTTTTACAGAAGAGGGTTAGTTAACCTCCCCCTCATTCTGATTTAAACAGTGTTTCACTCACAGTGACTTCACTTCTGCTTTCCAATATGGTGTCTTTATTAGACTCACTTTTACTATTATTTTCTCATTTTTCCTCTCTGTGCCCTTCCCACCCAGTTTTCAAGCATTTTTCTGAATCTGAATGTCTTTACAAAATAATATATTCAGCTCTTACTCAATATAGTTCATTTTGGCAGTCTACTGATATTTGGCTCGGGCCTACAACCACCCAAAAAACGAGCATGTATTCCACAAAGAGCAGAGTTGACAGCGGTGTCAGCATGGTCCAACCATATGACATGGTTTAGTTTGTGTCTCTATTGAAAAGCCTCTCACCCAGACAACAGAGAAATCTGAAAATAACAAGCACATTTCATGCGACATGAACAGCATTTAGTTTCAGCATTCACAACAATAAAACAAATGGAACTTGGCAGTTTCATTGCTCTTCTCCAAATCACTTATTTCGTAAATTAATATGCATTTAGTAGCGCTAGCTAATAAAGCTACATGTTGCTCAGAACCTTTCCATTATATGCAGGGAACAGTCTATTTAGAATCAGTAACCATTAATCCTCCAAACTGGAGCTTTTGGCCAGCTATTGGCCAGCATTTCGCCAAGTTGTAAAACGTGGCTGGCTGAGCCGTGGACCGGCCAGGTTTGGCCCGGATCTAAAGACAGAAGAGAAGCTGGATCTGAGCCAGACAGGCCAGAGAACAGCTAAAGCCTGGCCAGTGGACACAAGCCATATGAATCCTCTGGCTGAAGCTACACAAGCCACACTGGAGGCTCACAGTGCTGTGGATGTTGTCTTCAATTTCAATCCCTCCACTATGGCATGAAATTTTAGGAGCTTTACTTTTATTCTGTCATTGGTAGCAGGTTATAAAATTGTGAATGACACATATTTACTACAAAAAAGAAGCCCACACTGTTCCATCCTCCAATATCCTATTAGCCTTTCTTAGTTTTATCTCTGCCTGTCTCTCTTTATATCCGCCTCCCTCTCTCTGTCTGTCTCCCATCCTCTATGCAGCTGCTCGCTGACAGACAACGTCCTGCCTTCATTTACGCCCGCAGACTCTCTGACGAACCACGTGGCGTGACAATGTTTGTTGTCAAATGCTACAAATCAGGGCAACTCCGAGGAACCCGGGGTGAACCGACATGGTCGCAGCCGTGACGGCCGTCAGCCGATAAGGCTCCATTGATTCAAACGGATCGCACCTCATCTGGGGGGGATTTATCAATGTGTCAATTGCCCACTAGCCAACCACAAATCACCAGCGCTGGCCAGGCCCCGGGGATTTACAGGAAATCCAGAGGATTGGAGGGACAGCATAGGGAGGATCCTCAGTAAATAGCAACAGAGCTGAGGGTTAAGTCTACGCATATAGAAACGTCCATACAGGATGGATAGGCAGATGACACAATGTGGCAACAGAAAACACAAAGAGAAGTTTCACTGTGTATAAGAACGCACAGCAACATCCCTTTGTAATGTATATATGCGTCTATACACAAATATACTCATACATATGTACAGTATGCACAGTACATACATCTTTATTTACTGCATTCACACTTCATGCAGCCACATAAAAGAAGACCTCAGTTTTATAACCTCACTCCATCTTTCTAACAGTCCACAAACCACTAATGTCTCCATGTTTAACATGAACCATTTTCCCAGTAAGCTTTTGTTAGTCTGTTTTTTTTTTTGCCGTTGCTTCCAGCCTCTTGTGAGAAAAGCCTCCAAGAGTGTAGGCGTGTCTGGGGCCTGACCTTGGAGAATTACCAATGTCTGAAACCCCATTCAGCTCCTGAATAGCATGTAGCCCGACTGACTGGTGGGCCAAGGAAGTTTTGCTGTTGTCAAAGATTCAAACAGCCTCAGGTTATTGGGGAGCATAACAACTTAACAGAAACAAAGACTCTCTTGATGTTTTGAAAGGATCTTTAGCAAGGTAGCTTTTGTTTGATTGTATGGTGAGGGCCACTGACAGATGCAACATTTTAAATAGAAGTCTAATAAAACTATATTTTTTTCTAGAGAAAGTCACACTTCATGTGCACGATCATGATGATCTTGATTCTTGTGGCAGCACCATGACTGGAGGAGTCACTCTCCTTCACCAGCTTATTTTATGTCTGAACTGGCCATAATATAGGTATTGACATTTTTAAAGTAATATACAAATTCAAATTATAAAACAAATGAAAGAATTGCTTAAATTGTAATAAAATTGTAAATAAAATAGTTGCTTAAACAATTAGTTGATTCACCAAATTAAGTTATTTAACAAGTAAAACATGTCAACATTTACTGGATTCAGCTTTTCAAACTGGATTTGCTACTTTTGCTGCTGTTTAACACCATTATAAATTGAATAACTTTGGGCTTTGGACTGTTGGTCAGACAGAAAAAGCAATTTGATGATAGCAACTTGGGCTCTAGGACTTTTTGAGGGTTTTTTTTCCAATTCATTTTTGGGTATTAACAGATAAAAAATAATCACTTACCTCAATAAAACACACCAGATGAAGGGATAATGTAAATAACTGTTACAACAGAACAACAGAATGTAAGACTAACTTGGCTGGTAGATTTCATGGTTTTCTCATCACTGCAGTAGGAATTCTGTGCAAAATAAATCCCCAAACGCGGTGGTCCCTGGAATAAAACTTAACCACACAGGTACTGCCTCTATTATGTGGTCCTTAGGATGACAAAGTACACGAACCATTCCTTTAGACTACATACACAACACCACTTTAATCATGTCAGACTCAGTGCACACTAATGTTTGATATCAGCGCAGGTTTATCCTCTTGGGTCTTAAGTGTGTTTTATATACAATACAAACTTAACATGTTGCTGCATTTGGCCACCTTACAGCGACCAGCCAAGCATTATGCAAATGAGGAGCAAATGAATGCAGCAGGGGGGGGAAGTCATTGACCTTGAACAGCCGCTGCATATTCACACCAGGGATGAACTTTCTCTCTATAAATGAAGTCAGTGAAGAAGTACCCGCGTTTAATTGCATGTCTGCCAATTTGCTTAGGCATCGTTCCCATTTTCTCTCTTTTTTTAGTGTCAGAAGTTACAAGCAGCAGTCAGAGTTGTGTTACAGTATAGGTTTAGGGTCGAGGTTAACATGCATAAGTTGTTTGTCTGCTGTTCTAATGGAGGGAACATGAAGAGGAGCTGCTACAGTGACTGCAGGATACATTCATCCCTACTGGCTTTCACCCAGAAGGTTGCAGGGTTGATCCCAACAACAGCTATAATATCACTGAGTACTGCTGAAGGACAAGATCAAGATACACACTGACTGAGTGACAAGAGGGACTCGCTGAGGGCATCAGCTAAATTCCTACAAATGAATTCAGCACAACTCTGCATTCAAAACAGCACAACAATTTTGATAATTGATAATCAGTTAAGTTATTCGTCAAGCAAAATGCAAAACATTCACTAGAGTAGTGGATCCTTTTTGGCTTGTGACCCCTTAAAAAGACAGAAAATTAACTCACGACCTCATCATAGGTTACATGTTTCTGATATTTCCAGATTTCATTTGAAGATTTTTTTAGATGCCTGAAGTGGTAAAACTATCTGATATTTTATAAGAAAGCAAACATACATTTCCTAAAAAAACAAACATTTTATCATTTTATGGAGCAGAAAAATGTTATGTTCTTCTTTCCGAACTTGTTAATCATCTGGTGACCCCTCAGATTTATCTTGTGACCCCCTGGAGGGGTCCCGACCTCCAGTTTGGGAAACACCGGATTAGAGGATTTGCTGCTATTTCAATATCTTTGAAGATATCACTTTTGACTCTGAGAACTCTGACGTTTATACATTAAACGATTACACAAATAATCAAAACAAAAATCACACAATCATTAATTCCAGCTCTACATATAAATTTAATAAAAGAAAAAAAAATGACAGCTTAAAAAGCATTTCACCTCAATGAAGACAAACAACAAAAAAGTCACCAGCAGAGACACAAGATTAGGGCACCATGTTAAGTGACAACAAACATCAATAAGGATGAAAACAAACAACAAAAAATGCATCAATGACAAAGCAGGGAAGTGAGATTATTTACAGCACCCATGAGAAATTCAAATCAAAAGGAAGGTGAGGACTCGGACACATTAACACTCTTCTACCCATCCAGCCTGCATTCCCCACTGCTGAGCTAATTACACCGATAAACAATCAACACACGGCACACTTCCTCCCACCACCTAACAAGACACTCGATCAATACTGGATTTCATCACATCCTCAGATATTGTTCAGTTTAAGTGAATGTGCTCTGTTGTGATGCCACTATAGTTAGCTCTGCTTTAAACACGCAAACATCCTCACCTGTTGCTTACTAGTCTGATCGATCTGTGTTTGTGACCGCACTGACTTTCTCAGGCGTTCTCAGTGCTACACAATATTTTCAAAAAGAAATCCAAATTTGATTTGTTTAGCTGAATATTGCAACTTTAAAAAAAGTTTCATTTTTACATCAAATTCAAACTGTGATATGAACAAGCTAAAAATAAATATAAGAGTAAAATAGATTAATAGGTCAGGGTCAGCTACACTGCAATGCTCCAGAGGTGTTGGACGTCAGTAGAGCAGAAGCTTGGCTACATGCAGGATGTTCTGGCAAGTATTTTCTGACTAAATGTACATAAAAATAAATTAGTAAATGAAAACAGTCCAGGGAAGTAATATTCTGCAGTCCATTCCCTATTTATTCAGAATAGTTCAGTTAAGTTCATCTCACAGGAAAAACAGTAAACTACATCAGAGTCAAACAGCTGATCAGCAAAATGACGAAACACCCAGAAACCAGCCCAGAGCAGAGGCTGGCTCCTGGTGTAACTAATCTCAAGTACAGTGTGCCTCCCCCGTGTTCACTGTATCTACTTTTTTTCTGCTCAATGATGAAATATTATAAGCTTTAATATTTTTCAGCAAAATATACAGCACGAGTTACACTGCTTTCTGCAAGCGGTAACAGTAGTACAAGCAGGCATTCAAAAAGCCAATCAATTTTAAAGGACTAAAGTAAATCTCCCTCGACCCGCTTATTGTGTGTCTGTCCACCCACTTCCAGCAGACAAACAGAGTAGAAGAGGGCATGAGGACCGCAAAGGAAAAGTATAGGATGCTGGATTACAGTGAATAAAGAACCTGAAACAGGTGAATATTACTAAAAAATGCCAAAAATGTTGTCATCACTGCAGTTAGAAACCAACATTGCAAAATATACAGAAGGTACATCCCAGCAAAGTCAGATAATGGCTAACATTACTTAAAAAAATATTAAATATAAAGAACAATAAAGTGCTCCAAAACGACTTCAGCAAATCCCCAAAAACAGCTTATGTTTACGTTCACGTGAGGTTGGTGTGGATGATGGATGGGTCAATAAAATGTCACATTTGAGCAATGTTGGTCTCCTTTAACCATGACTGCAGTCGCTGCTTAACCTTAACCAAATGGTTATTATTGTAACCATGACGACGAAGGACCCCTAACCTTAACAAAGTAGTAATTTTAACGCAAACTACAATCTTTCCCTAAATCCTAAGTAGTTTTTGTGCCTAAACTTAACCAAACCTTAAACATGGCTTTGTCAGATCAGAAAACTTTATTTCATTTATTTTTCCAACAGTCATTTGTTATGGTTTCTAGAAAGCACAGACAATATAAAAATACCTATGTGTGGCGTTCTAGAGGACATGGACAAACTACGTATTCTTATTTTTACTATGACTTACTACCTATTTCATTTCAAAGCAGAGGTCTGCCATAGAGAAGAATCTGGTAACTTTTAATCTGCCGTTTCACGCGTTGTGTTTTACATCTGAGGATGCAAAACAAGTTTTAAAAAGTGCAAACAAATCCTCTAGGCAGGTTTCAGCGTCTCACTCAAAGACCCTTCAGCACACCGGCTACAGGCAAGGATCCAACCTGTGACCTCCTCGTTTCGGGACGGACTATCTAACCACATCGGGGAGAGAGAACAACAGGACATAGACAGACTGCAGGCCCGTGTGTCCCCTCTGTTATCTGAGCAACAGTGCAGCCTGGAAGGAACCATGGGAAAGGGCCAGGAAAAAGGTGGGTCTATTGTCCGAGCATCCTGCTGGATGTGACTGACGCTCATTGTTTGACCGGG
Organism: Maccullochella peelii; assembly: GCA_002120245.1. Taxonomy (NCBI): domain Eukaryota; kingdom Metazoa; phylum Chordata; class Actinopteri; order Centrarchiformes; family Percichthyidae; genus Maccullochella; species Maccullochella peelii. The sequence goes on along the minus strand of LKNJ01002313.1, from coordinate 52,295 downwards.
GGCCTTGTTTTTTTTGTTTTTTTTTTCTTCATATGATTTTCTGGGAACATCCTCTCAGAGCATCCCATGTACAGTGTGACATTACTGGACCAACATAGTGAAATTAGACTATTGTCTCATCATATCCAAACCTGTTTATGCATCCTTTTACTGTATCTGCATAGCAGATGTGTCTATTTGCCATCCTTTAATTATTATTATTACTTTATTTGCATTTTGTGTTAAAACTCTTTAAAGGTATTGTAAGAATTGTGAATCTTGGTTTAATCATAAAATATGATTGCCCCATGAATTACTTAATTAGAAAACTAAGACAAGAAGCTTTTAAAAAACTATAATTAACCCAAAAATATATTTGGTTTTAATGAATGAAATCTCGTAAAATGACAGGATAATTCCACTGCTTTGACACTGGGGGAAAACACAGAGCTTATCACAGAGATGAATGACAGATTTGATTTAAATATTTGATTTCTCACGGCTGGTTCTATAATAGATTTGACTCGTCATTCACTAGAAAAGGTTTCTGAGGAAAAGAACCAGGTGGAGCATTCAAACCATACTTCAGTTTGAAGGTCATCCCCTGTTTGGTGATTTTAGAAGTCTAAAAAGTGTGTGGAGCGACCGGTTAAGGACGCCAGGACGCTCCACAGAACCGTTTATGATGTCTTTTATGTCCACAGCTGAGAAGCTTTTGAGTGACATGTGATACTTGCTTGTTCCCTGAGATACGGGTTGTGTTTTTGACATTGTTTCAAATGTATTGTTTTTACAATGAGCCTCCTTTTCATATTTATTGTCTATTTTCATGACCCGTTCACATTGTCATTTGATACATTGTTATTCTAAAAATATGGATTATTGCCGATTTAAAGACATTGTTTTTCAGATTAGTGGCTGGGCATGCTCCTGATGTCCCCTTGGAATACGTGTTGGTGTGTTAGTATTGTTGTGACAGTATGTCTTTCATATGTTGTCTCCTGTGACTTGTGTCTCTTTTGTTATTTGTCACTGTGCATGGGCGACCAAACTTGTTCCCCTTTGGCGATTAATAAAGTTAATCTAAATATCTATCACTGTGGTCTGTATAAGCAGACAGTAATTACTGTCACCCATAACTTGAAACAGAAGAAAGGATAGTGTTGAACTATGCTTTTAACTTCATGGTACTCTGCGCAGAGCATGCCATTTTCCTAGACTGAATTTACCTCAGAAAAAGAAAACTGCATATATGTAATGATGATAGATGTAATGATGTTGTCCTTTCTGTCTCTATTAAATGATTTTACAGCAAAGAGCAGCTTTATAAATGATAAACAGGCAGAAGGCATTCCACTAAGTTAGTGACCACGGTTTTCGAAGGATAAGCTTTTTCCCTTCTTTTCAAAATTATCAGCCTGTCCGCTCACCTTTTAGCAGTATTATTCTTTCATTTGGCCGGGGGGGGGGCTAATGTGATTCAGTCCATTCAGTGACTGGCAGCATTATGAAAATATAAAATGTTTTTGTTTTTAATGTAAGAGCTCTGAGCAACGTTTTTACGGATCCACAAAAGCAGATGCCTGTTCATTGTCAATAAGTGTGTGAATCATAATAACAACACATATTAGAGAAATAAATAATAATGCTGTTTAGTCAGTCCCATTTGTATTTTTTGGTTTGGTGAGTGGGAGGGAGCAGAAATCTTTGATTTAAATGTATTTGATAATTTAATGGACACTGTTTAACACTGTCCAATCAACACTTGTATCTTGTTAACTAATTAATTAATTAGCCGTGAAGATTTCCTGTGTCACTGAGGCTGGTTTTTACTGAAAACAAGCATGAACATCTAAACATCTACAATACAAAACTCTGACCACACCTAAAATATATTTAACATGTTTTTAATAATTGATTTTAAAAGCCTTTTGTTCGGCTTTACATCACTATAAAAGTGATTCAAACTCATTTGTGACACATGCGAAGCCTTTTCAGTGATACCTTCAGTGCCTTGTTTTCCCTGATGGTAGATAAATCCAACAGTAATGGTTCAGATAAGGGCACCGTGATGTTCAACACCTTTCTGGTAATTACTCTCAGCCAGTTCCACACACGCACACTGCAAAAAATGTCTGCGTTACCAAGTATTTTACACATCTGTGCACATGTGTCAATCGACTAATATGTTTCAGCTCTAGTTAAATATATAAATCTTAAAGGTAAACTACAGCTTCTTAGATTTCATGAATCGTATGGATGGTTGTTTACTTAAACATGGCTGTATTGTTGTAATTATTAGCTGTCACTTTGGCTTTATTTTGTTCATATTATATGGGATACTTTGAACCATTTATATATATTTATATATTGTGTTGTTACTGATTCTGTTGTGTTGTATTAAGGTTAGCTGCTTTGTTTGCTCTATTAAAAAAATGTATTTTGGACCTTTCTTTCATGATGGCATGAATGTTTTATTGCTACATCTTTTAATGTGTGGGACCCAGCAAGATTAGCAACTGCTATGACAGAAGCTAATGGGATCCAATAAGATAAACAATAAACTCTTTTGCATCCTCCGTTTGAAATCTGAGCTTATCAAACAGTTCCACTTTAACAGGAGTTCTGTTGATTTAAACACTGACTATGGCTTCAACAAGGATGTCAATCATCAATTAATCAGCAACAATTTTGATCATTCATTGTTTAAATCACTTTTCAGGCACAACTGCCAAAAATGGGCCGGTTCCAGCCTCTCAAATGTAGAGACTGCTGCTTTTCTTTGTCTTATATGATAGTAAACGGAACATATTTGGGTTTAGGGCCGTCGGTGGGCTTGGGCTCTGAGGAATTGTGTTCTACATTTTATAAACCAAAGATTAATTAATCGTCGGACTAATCAATAATCAGAATCATTATTTGCAGTCTTGTGAACTAAAGACTTCCTCTGGATGCTGGATGTCACTAAAAGAAATCTCCTGCTGCATTCTTGGTGTCTTGGTGGTTCATCTTTAATCCCTCTGTGAACCTTACAGCTCAGTGCCAACTTGACCTCTACATCATAAGCCTATTCATGTCAATCTGACACGTAGCGTTGATGGGAACAGATCCACTTTGCCCCTGACAGGAACAAGGGATTTTGCCATAATGAACACTCCAGTTCTTCCAGTTGCACGGTCGAGCCAATGAGTCAGGTCTGTGGGCCCCATTTGAATAATGAGAATGGGACTAACTATGTGCAATAGACACAAGAATCCAATGAATGGCCTGCCAATCACTGTTACTGATTGCGTGTCTATCCAGTGAGGAAGAGGGTGACCATTAGACCCACTGTCAGCAGCAGCAGCAGAGAGGTTTCTGAACGCAGCCCTGTGGGTATTATTATGGCGCCTCCATTAAAATGCTTTTGTTTTGCTTCTGTTTCACCCTCTGTGTTGTAGTTTTACTTACAGTGTTATTCTGTGTCCCCGCTCTCTTCTGCTGAATATTAATGTCTCCTATGCTAATGGCCTTACACCGGCTGAGGTCGACCAAGCTCCTCCTCTGAATGTTAATCCGCTGCCTCATTTGCATACGCTTAAGTGTCAAATTCCCCCACAAATCATCGCAGCTGCCTCCGTACGGCGAGGCCAGTGCCCCCCGAGCGACAGCACAGAAACAATGTGGTCACACCGTATGCATAGCATCAAATCCACATCAAAGCCTGTTTAGATTGCCAGGTCACAGCGGGTTCACATTGTGTAAAATGAAGGTAATGGGATAGCAGTCAGCCTGGCGCAGAAATACAGCCAGGCAGGTAATAAGTATGAATGGAGCAGGTAATAAGGTTGGGATAGAAACAGACCCCGTGTCATCACAGGAGCAGGACTGTTTAAGCTGCAGCACAGTTATCAGTTCAAAGGTGACAAACACACGGGACTTATTGTGTCGTTCGGTTTTATTCCTCCTTATTTCCATGCGCGCTTGTGAGTGTATGGCCGGTGAAAATGTTGTTCTGTTGTCCTTCAGTACATTTCGAAGGAAGACTTTCACCTAAAAATAAAACTATGTGCTTTTTTAACCGGCCTAAAGCGGACAACAAGTGATCATATTAGATCATATATAAAACATCATCAGTATTTGCGTTTCAAACCACAATTCACTTTTCTCAGAGGAAGACATTGTCATTTTCACATATAGTATATCATCATCACTACAGTAGAGCTGAAAAAATGTGTTAGTTAAATGAAAGAAAGAAAGAAATGAATGACTTTATGTGACACTAAACTGAATATATTTGGGTTTCTCGGACAAAACAGGCCATTTAAAGACGTCACCTTGGGCTTTAAGACATTGTGAAAAATTGGGACCTTTCAGTATTGTTTTTACATTTTCTAGATGTAATGATTCATGGGGAAAACAATCCGCAGATTAACTGTTAATGAAAATAATCTAATATCGTCATCACTGTAGTAAAGCTGAAAGGATTAGCTGATTATTTGATTAGTCTGCCTTCAGAAAATTATTCAGCAACTACTTTGATAATCAATTACTCATTTATGTCATTTTCTAAAGCAAAAATTGTATGGCTTTTCTCTGTTGGTCAGACAAAATAAGACATTTGAAGACATCACCTTAAAGCAAATTTTAAGATTTCAAGATTTTATTGACCAACTGATTAATTGAGAAAGTATTCAAAAGATTAATGGATGATGAAGATAATCATTAGTTGCAGCCCTATCCTACACTGCAGCTCTCTCCACCTACACGTACATCTCATAGCTCAAAGCAAACACTGCATGTTTTTTTCATTCTGGGGGTTGTAGGAAACAGACATAGATAGATAGAGAGAACGTGTACACCCAAACCTAAACTACAAAATACCATAAAACAACCTCTCTAATGCACTGAACATCACCACAATTGACTCTTAACTGTCTATAATGGCACAACAGCATCTAAGGGTGGATGTGGATTTCATTTCTCTGGCTTTTAAAATGATTTAAGGGATAGGACATGCTGCAAACATTGTCCAGTAAAAGTTCCAGTCCATGCAACAATACTCAAAATAAAAAAATCAAAAGGATAACAACAGAATAACATGTCTCCGCCTAATTCTTACAACTAGTTATTTCACTCTCGGAGGATTAACTGCATAAAGCTTTTGCTATAGATATCACTTGTACTCGTACAGACTATAGCTTCCTATGGGGGTAAGTCTCCTCCAAGTGTCAAGTCCTTGAGTCCTGTGCCTGCCAGTGAGAGCGGCAGTTGCACCACCAGCCAAGCAAATTCAAAAGCACATTCATGAATAAGACAAATGGGTGAATTTCGAAAAGAGGAGTGACTTCAGTCGACCCTTTCAACACTTTTCTAAAACGTGGTGTCATATTGAGGCTTAGTCAGTTCCCCTGTTGAAAAACTACTCGGAACGACGGGAATGCAAACTATAGTGAGTCATTTTGCTATGACGGCCTGCCAGTAAGCACGTTGTTAAGTACGCTCGGAGCTATTCTTACCCTTAACAATGGCTGTCCTTTCACGATACTAAGCATCTTTACTTGGGTGATAATTCTGACAAGACTGCTGTTTGCAAGCTTGAAATCATTTTGACTGGATCAACAAAATATAGCAACAAACTCAGTCAAAGAACGGCTTTAATACACACTAAAATAACAGAATAACTCCTACTGTCTAAAGCAAATTTTTGAAAGACAACAATAGAATCACATATGTAAAGGACTCACGTTTAACCCTGATGTCCCTGTTTGGGGACCTGGAGACCCTGTGCCAGATAAAAAAACACACTTAACATTGTTTTATCACCTTGATACTTCTTGACTTGGCTTATAAACATGATTTCAAACTGATGACATGTTTCAGAAGTCCGCTACACAAAATGGTGCACTATTTCTGTGGTTAAATACAATGGATTTCCATATGCTTTTTATCTGTTGTTGGTGTTCTTTCTATGCAGCACTATACTCCCAAAATCCCAAATAAGTCTAATTGTGCTTCTGTTATTGGAGTTTTGTAACAATTTGTTCAAAAGACATCTAACATGGAGTCCAATTGACCAAAAACATAAGTAATGCAACTAACATTCTGCTCATTTTTTGGTCTGTGAATGACCTTTTTGCAAAACACAATAATATATTTGTTCCTGCATAGCCCACATAACTTATACAATTTAAAATATGTCCTTACTTGGTGTAATAGCAGTGCTTTATCATTGTACATTCATCAATGTACAAACCCAGACAAACAGTAGTGGGGTCTGTGGGATCCCAAACAACAAGGGAGTAAAGCCAATGCCAACAAATCACAAGGGTTAACATTGTAATATATTTTCAGAACTTAAGAGTTACTTCCATGAAGAATCAGCTCACCGCCAGCAGTTCATATCAAACACAGAAGGATGTGGATCTTCTACAGAACATCTACTAGAAGCAAAACCTTGATAAAACATTCAAGAAACCAGCAGGACCGTTCAGCTGTTTTCTTCTAATGGAATCCAGATTCTTTTTGTGTGCAAGAAACATCCCAAACTTCCTGTTTTGTAACAACATCATCCTGACCCTGCGCTGATACTTTCATGGTCTCGTTTCTCAATGTGAGCTGACTTTTAAAGATATTATAGGAGATTGAGGAGAGACTGAGCAGCAGCTCTGTGATAAAAGAAGCAGCACAATGACCCTTCAGGCACGCATCATCATTAAGGGACCAGCAGCTAACCTCACTTTACAGGAAGTAAACAGCTTCAGTAAGTCTGTTTCATGAAACATATGCAATATTTTTGCCCAATTTCCCTTCTCTGTCTTCGAGAGACAATTAGACATTATATATGAAGCTCTGTAAAGGGAGCTGTCTTAGCCTCAAATATTTTTCACATAGGTTTGTGTAAATTGATGGCTACAGTTTTGCATTCACAAGGATAATTACTATATAATTTCGTTAAAAGCCTGAACTGAGCTATATGGCACATCTGGATGCAAACAAATTGCAAAACTCGAGGCATTTATTTCCCGCTATAAGACACTACTTCTTCCTCATTATATTCACCACCTGCATTTTAATCAAACAATAACCACATCGCTAAAGAGAAGACATATTATACACTGTTGCCGCTGAAGAAAGAAAGAAAAAGATGAGGAGGAGAATGAAGATGCTATGAACACCAACGGAAACAAAAAAATAATTATATTATTATGCAATTATATAATTTAGTCTGAGGAGATGAAGGTATTGGTTTAAACTGATGTGTGTCTATATAACATGTGTCTGTGTGCTCACATCATGATAGTCATTCATGTATATTATCAGTTGCATGTGTTGTGCATGCTGTATACACGTCTGGTGGTATGCTAACACACATGCATCCTGTCGTGTGTGCGTGTGTGTGTGCGCATTAACGTACATGTGCACGCGTGTGAGTTTGTGTGTGTGTGAGTGCGCACGGTGATTGCACTTGGTGTCTGGGTATGTGTGGTACGGGAGTTGAGGTCCACTGGGGCTTGGACCACTCCGTATGAATAATGTATCAGACTGAGCCGTTGCATCTCAGCAACATTGCCTTGGTCTGCTTAAAGTTGCAAGTTCCTCTTTAGAAAAGTCAGCATCATTCTGCAAGCTGCTGCAGTAACTCAGCTGGAGTCTGACTTTAAAACAAAATTTCCAAAAAGACAGCAAAAATGTCACATTAAACCATTTCATTATAGCACATTTATCCAAAACACCTCAATGTTTAATGTCTCAGTGGGAATCAAAACAGCAACTAGATGTCACATTATTTTAAAACATTAGATATTTGGAGCTGAAACAATTAGTCCATTAACCGACTAGTCGTTTGATCGAAAATTAAACAGCATCTAGTTTGAAAAATGCCTTATTTTAAAGTAATTCTTGAAGTAAAAATGGCTAAATTCACTGGTTCCAGCTTCTCAGTTGTGAATATTTTCTGGCTTTCTTCTTCTTCTGTGATATCTTTTGGTTTTGGACTGTAGGTTGGACAAAGCAAGACATTTTTTTAGCCATGGGCTCTGGGAACTTGTGATGGGCATATTATTGTCAGCTATTTGCTGACTTTCTACAGACCAAATGACCGGTTAATCAATCAAGAAACTATTGGTAGATTAATAGATAATGAAAATGATCCTAAGTTGCAGCCCTAATATTTATAGTTCAAAAAGTGAACAGTGAGGCTGCTAAAAGATGCTTCTTATTGCATTCTGTTATCTATTCCCCTAAAGATTGCAAGGAGAACTTGACATGTTGGATGAACTTTTTATCTGCAGATTTGTGATCACAGAACAGATGCTGAAGACAGATGCTTGCTGTACAGTTCACAGTGGGATCACCAAAGGTTTAGTCTGAATGACACTGTACGCCACACTCGCTGAGCGCCCAACTAGTTGAAGCATCAGGAAACTTAATTAATTCACCCTCCTCATGCAATTATATTATGATCATCTTACTTTGCAATCAGGGTCACTTTCATTGAGAAAACTTGATCCACAGACACAGTGATGAATCATGAATCATGGGATACATCATTTTGCACCACAAACACTTCACCAGAGTCCACAGTGGGCTAACTCTCTATATTCTTGTTGGGCTTGAGCTGCTGCAGTTTTGAACCAAACAAAGTATGCAAATATGTCAAAACCAGGCAGTAAGTACATATATGCAAATGGTTGAAATGCACGTGAACAGCCTACTTTGCCTCAGTGTATGCAGCCTGGTCAGACTTGAATAGTCTTTCAGACATCTATCAGGCTTTTTTTTCATATTATATTAATATGTAACACTGCAACAAAAAGTGTAGTGATGAGTCTTAAAATATACTACTACTTTCATATGTTTGCTGTGTAGTTTCACCTGATTTTGAAATGTTATTATAACAAGTGATGTTCTCTCTTCAGGTGGATGACTCAGGTGACACAAGTTAATTGGCCACGTGAACGCATCTCTTCCACATATCATCTTTTTTTTCCACTTAAAACTGAGAATGTAAGACTCATGACTACAACAGATCACTTCACAGGATGTTGTTTCTTGCAGCGTAGTCTACACACCGGCGCCTGTTTACTTTCACCTCAGGAATGTTTGGCACTTTGGCATCACATCCACATCTCCGGCTGGACAGACCTTTATTCCGACCCGAGCCCCTCTCTTTCTCTCCCTCTCCAGCCCCTACATCTCTTCCCTCCTCCCCGCACCGGACTTCCACTGCACGCTACCCTCCTACCGGTACCGCAACCTAAACTGGACCGTGCGGCGGTTATCTCCGGTCGGCTCACCTCTGTGCGCGTCTGCAGCCGCTTGTTCATCTCGTAGATCCGATACTCGGGCTGGACCATGTAGGGCGAGTGTCTCCTGTAGAAGGGTCCGAACGGAGACGAGTAGAACGGGTCGTGGGTTGAGTTGGACATGGTGGCTCCTGGCGAGGCGCACGGCGCGATTTCAACATCCAACGGGCACAGCAGCGCACATGGGAGTGCGATGCTCTCCGAAGACCCCCAGTGGGAAGCAGCCGCTGTCGAGGCTGAGCTGCACTCTGCAAGTTGGCCTGCCTAGTTCGCTGCTATAGCGTGGAGCTGGAGGAGGAGGAGGAGGGAGGAGGAGGAGGAGGAGGAGAGGAGCGGAGGAGGGGGGAGGAACAGGGTAGGGGGGGGCAGTATTGAAGGGGGAGGAGGGAAGTCGTTTCCTGTTCCCTCAAGACCTACACTCAGTTTTGCACTCTTGCAAAGTTCAAGTAAGATCTCTGTGCTCATGTTTCTTTGTGTGGCTTTAAGTCTAAAGTGATGCATTGTTTTAGTTTACAGGTACTGTAACCATAAAGAAAGACTTAATATTCAGTGCTGACATCCACGTTATGTAATGTGTAAAAAAAAAAACAAGAATCTACAGATATGTACATTTTAATTCTTGGAAGACTCAACACCATATGTTCAGTATATCAGAGGTTTTACTGATATGAAACACGAACTTGCCAATACTGACTAAGCCCTAAAGTACAGTACAATAACAATGCCTGATCTGAACACATGGGCTTAATATAGCCTATTGACTAGAATAACGATCATTATGTGGTATTTAAGAAAACAATATTGCTTTTGGTCATGTTTTGACTCTTTTGTGCGCTTTCATACACATTTAAATCCTGAGTCCATCGCAGCTCAGGGTCTACTATCTTCACTGTTATCAGTATTAAGAGATATTGGTATTCTTTCATTGCACTTTAGTTGCTTTCATGATTTTGAAAACAGTTTATGTTTTAATGAAGTTTCTGTCTTCCATTAAAAAGGAAGGTGGTTACATCTAAAACCTGCATGTTTTATGTCTGAAATAAAAAATAAAATGTCGACTGACCTTGGCTGGATCTGAATGAAGATCTGGTGCTACAATAAGTTCAGTATTTTATTTCCCGAGCCATGCTGTGTCTAAACAGTGCTGAACAACACGGCTGATGAGGCTGCACTTGGAAAACAGTCCATTTTATGTGTAGCATGATTTCATAATATTGTATTGATTGTGTTGCCTGCGGTCAATGCTGCTAATGACAGAATCTTGGTACCTGGCTAGTTACGCACCAAGTGGCATAATTTGTGATTAAAGGAAGGTAGGGGGAACACTCGCTGCTTTGTCTGCTGCAGTGGCAGTCCACCATCCATAATGTCACTCTGAATTTTTACAAGTCAAAAACATGTATTTAAAACATGTCAGATTTTTCATTTCATTCAGTAACATCTGCACAGTGGTTGGCAGAACTGCCAGACTTTGGATTTTGGCGCCATACAGTGTTACCATCAAAAAAGACACTGGCACAACAACAATATGCAAACTATAATACGAGTAATAAACCACAGCTTTTGCATATGAATACATGCATTTTTAAATTAATTGTTCGTCACCATGGCCAGATTAAAGTGAGATTGTTAAGGGGCCCTGAGGCAAACACTTGTTGTTGGGCCCCTATAACCCCCCACCTGCCACCCTGTATGCAATCTGTATATGCACCCTGTCACCTCCAAGTTCCCATTAAACCAGCATTCATATGCTAGAATAATACTTACTTTGTGTTAGTTTGTGGTAATTTGACTAAACACAACTTTATTAAGAATATGAACCATGTCTGCAAAATATCAACAATAACTGTTTTAAAATTAGATTTTGACATAGGGCCACAAAATTAGCTGATAATACAGGACCCGCCTTAGTTGATATTGTACTTTACTCGTACAAATCTCCTATCAAATTTGCAGTTAATCAAATTACCAAAACCAAATGACGTGCAGTGAATCTGGGTCTGTCGGGGACCTGAGGCAGTTGCCTGCTTTGCCCAGTTGGTAATCCAGCCTGTTTAGTAGATCTTTCCAAAAAAAAGTACTTTTTGCACAGTTAGTGAAGTGTTTTACATTTCCACCAGCAGAGCAGTTTCAGAATACATATATACTGAGTAGATCAGTTAGCCGCTATGGCTGATCACATAAAGTAAAGAGCGCCACCTACAGAAACTTTATCAACAGACAATCAAAGACGTCAAAGTCCTTTCCACATAGTTTGATCGACAGGTGATCTCTCTCATGTGTTTTTAAAGGCACATTCAAATCTGACATATAATCAATTTAAATGAAACTACAGTTTTTACACCTTGCATAATTTACACTACAGACCACACTACATTAGTTACAGACTAATCGCCATCAAAAGGCATGCCATGTCTACTTTGTACTTCTATTTCAGTTTGTGACTTCCTACATTTCCCAGAATGACTTGGTGGCCCTTCAGTGAACGCACCTGACCTTGTTGTATCCACCTGTGTGTTTTTTAATACTAATTATGTATCATCAAATCTCTCAAATTGCTCATCATTCATTTTGATGAGATTTTCTTGCTTGCATACTTATTATTGAATGACCATGGGCACATTTTGAATGCATTTATTCATCTAAGATCAGAAAATATCTGTTTCTGAGTGAGTTCTGTAGTTGCCTTTAAATCAAATCATAACAGTTTGCATATTATGACACATGGACATGCATGCATGGTAATAACACCGTATGCAAACAGCATAGCACAGACTGGTTCTAATTTATTTCAACAATTTTACACTATGTTCCATGCAACACATGTTAATAACATCATTTACTGTGACAGTATGTGTCACTAACATGTTGAATTTCCAAACCAGACACACCAGAGTGCATTCAAAATCTTTTTTTGGCACAGCGATTAAGATTTCCTCCATGTTCTCCTCCGTGACAGATTAGGCCTGGGCTGCAAAGTAGCCACAAGAATCTAAAAATAAACAGACACTCAGACCAGCCGTAACGTTGCAACCGAATCTCACATTAACTGCCCGCACTGGGAATTAATGAACAGCATTTATGAAGTCTGACTTTTAATCCAAAATGGCTGAATGGGGAGAGGCAGTCTGAATCGAGTGAGATAAAAGTTGTAATCCAAATGCCTCAGGCATCCGGTCGGGTAATTAAAAAAAAGTTTGAAAAATCTATTAATAAACCTTTAATTAAAAACTACATTTTTAATATCTCAAGACCTTTTCAATTGACATTTCTAACAGGATTTGGTTGCTCGCCTAAAGCGCTTACCACTCGAGTATGGCTGCAATACAGTACATTGAAGTGAACAGCTCATTTAACAGATTTCAATATAAACTTGGTTGTATTGTAAACAGGACCTATATGTGAGGTTGTGCTCTCCGCTGGTTTGTGTGATGAACAGCAGAGTGTCTCTCCGTGAACAGACTGACCCAAATGACAAGAAGATTTTCTTTTATTTAGCCCACACTGGCTCTTCTCCCAGATGTTCTACATTGAAAATGCACAAAAACACAGACCAACTACAGTCAAAACTTGCATTTAAAATCATACAAATTTAGATTAAGTGCTTCACCAGAAAGCTCACAGCTAAAATCATTGTTACGCAACAACAGTCTGATATTAAAATTAGACCCACTGATCACTTGACATATTTATTACAAGGATCAGGCTGGTGATCCTACTAACAAATATTGTCTGTGTAGCTAAAGCCCGATATAGCTCATTCCTCTGTGCCACAGAGCTCCATTGTTGTCCAAAAACTATTAAAAACACATCAATGAGCCACACTGTTGCAGTCACTGACATGTTCCTTCACTACAATGAACAAGGGCACTGTAGTTTATTTTGACTTCATACATACAACATAATGCTGCCTTAAATACTCACTAGAGCATCAAATGTGTATTAATCCGCAGATGAAAGTAGACCTTGACAAATGCACTATTTACTCCTGTTTGAATAACATATCCTAAAAACTACAATGCCCAGCTGTTTAAGAAAATGATTTAGCCTTTTAAAAAAATGAAGCTATATATGTGAGCTGCTTTCAGTAGGAATCAATGGGCTGAGTGCCACAGACAGGGTAGCGAAGTCGTGAAGTACTGAGAGACGGACTAGCACTAGATTTATGGATAATAAGAAAAATCTCGAATAACACTAGCCACATATTCCCTGCTTTAGGAGGCAAAGTTACAAAAGAATATACTGACTGGAACACAGATTTCACTCACCACATACATGCTTGAATCTTGTGATAATTTGGGGTTAAAACTGCTCTGACGGTGACTGAGTCCCAACTTTGAATCACTTTGTACCTGATCAATCATGTTCTATAAACTCACATGTGACACACTGTGAGTATTTCTATTATTATATTTAGAATAATTGAACCAGTTCAGATCATTATCTATCTTAAGAATTCTGCTTAGCCAGTTAATTTTGTTGTACATGTTAATCACTGGTGATCTTTTACTGAACTGACCAGAATGATCTTTTAACTCTAGTGTTTTCTGTTCTGTCTTTCGCTTCCACATTTATGTTGGGTTTTTAAAAATGTTTGCAAAGGTTTTAATCCACTAAATTGCAAAATTAGTGTGAGGAACTTTTATTTTGCAGCTATTAATTAGCTGACTCTAGTCTGTGTTCTCCTAGCGGTGGAGTGCTTATTTCAGCGTAGTTCAATAGATAAAAATGTTCTAAATGAATGGCTTCAGTATCCTCGGCTTTGTTTTACATACTTTTGTATATTCATGTTTTATTCCTGTTCACACCAGGCTTTTTTTACCCTCAGGGACAACAAAGCTGAATTGAATTGAACTGAACTGGATAAAAACACCAAATGTACCTTGAGAGTTTGTAGTGTTATATCCCTATGTTTCAAGCCTCGACCATTTGTTAAATGCAGAAAATTTATCAAGGCTTAAGGAGAGGTGCTTTTAGTTGTTAAACAGCAAGGTGAGGGAGACAAAACACTTTTGGATGAGAATGGAAATGGGTCAGGACACATATAGACACTCTGCTTCTGCTGGGTTCCCTCTTGGTGTTACTATGGTAACATACCCTATCTCCCTACCTACCTACCTACCTGCCTGCCTTTAGCGCACAAACTACACACCCTAGCAGCCATGCTACAGGTTTTGCACCTGAACGCACCGATGCTGCTCCTGTTCGGAAGAACCCAGGATACGTCTTATCCTGTTTCACAGCAGAGCGTGAAAATATAAAGTTGTAGCTGTGTTTGATGTAGCTGCTGCTGCTGCAAACAATCACATCTCATGTGCCTTATTTTGTTTTTGGTGAAACATGTGCCAACATGCAGATTGTTTGTGATATTTTGAAGCCAGGAGGAAGAGTTTGATTGTGATATTAATAAAAAGATTTTGTTGATGATTGACAAGCAATGATGAAACAGACGAGGTGCTAAAAATAGAGCAGAATTTCACAGTGCAACATGATGGTAAGACTGCAAATAAACCGCTGTAGTCTGCTGTTTCAATTGCAGCTCGGTAAAACTAAGTAAGTAAAGCCTTCTCCTATCTAACTCCAGCTTGTTGGGGACCCTGCTGAAAGTGAAAACTGACTCGACTGTTAACTGGGAAGTGTGTCCCCTATTTTGAGCACACAATTGTTTTCCAAATATGGATGAAATATACCCCGGATGCCGGAGCAGCAACTTCTATGGTGGAATCTCATTAGCATTGTAATAGCTTCCAGGCTCATTTGCATTTTGCCGTGAGTGATTTTTTTTTCTCACTCTCTTTCCTCTTCACTGCTGGATGGAATAATAATAATAAAAAAAAGAAGTAAAACTTTGAAGCACTATATTTCATTATTTAATTTAGTTTTTAAGTTAAACAAATTGTAATTGAAAAGCTCTTTTCAATTATGCTATTTCCTCATACCGGTGACAAATGAGTCTTACAGTCGTGTCAAGCAATTATGGGAAGACACACAAAACTACAAACTAATATTTGCACACAGGGATGACAAATTAGTGTAAATAGATTAATACAGGAAGTAGAGGCTTTTAGTTCTATTTCAGAAATAGCCTGTGTGTGCAAAGGTGGAGTTTAAAATCATATTTGCACCAATATCCTCTCTAACTCTGGTGGTGAGTTTATGGCCACCAAATACAGACAAAGATTCTGAAGGAAACACTGGACACGACACACATAGCTGGTGAAATTACATTTTTCCAAGTTCAGAAAAAGGCAAACTACATATTTAAAGTGATTAATCAGGCTTTTGTGAAACCTGCAGCCCTTTTAACAAGGTGGTAACATGTCCTTGTGTGGACTACAAGGATACAAACACACAGTGCAGCTTGTTAGGCATCCACACTCTTCTTTTCTTATGCTGAATTTTTGCAGCGAAGCAGCTCAGCGAGCAAAGAGTTAATATTTTCAACCAGTTCTGCCTCTGACACACACACACGCACACACGCACGCACGCACGCACATGCACACAAGCACGCACACACACACACACACACGCTCATATCCCCACAACCCATCACCCCTGATCACACTCAGACTCGCGCACACACTCCCACGCGCGCACACACACACACACACACACACACATGCACACACAAACCCATAATTCCCAACCCTCCCCCCTCTCCCTCCTCACCCACC